>LOJH01005634.1:0-19808 GCA_001685095.1 Ellobius talpinus | reverse complement strand
CTCTCTCTCTCTCTCTCTCTCTCTCTCTCTCTCTCTCTCTCTCTCCCCTTTACCAAACCATTCGGTGTATGTCATCTCCCTTAGCCCTTATGAAATCCCAGAGAGGTGAGTGTTATTATTCTTGTCTTGCACATGAAAACATTCAGAAGTGGAATGATTTGTCCAAAGCCCACTGGTAAGAAAGACCAAATATCCTTTGCCTGCACCATGAAACAAAATGGATGAGAAAGGACCCTTCCCCAAGGGCCACCTCCAGTCTGCTGAGTGACAGACAAAACCACCAAGAACAGGCAAGAACACAGGGGGTCATGAGAGAGCTGAGGTAGAAATTTCTATAAAGTTTTTGTAGTAGGAGTGAGCATAGCTATAATTCTAGTACTGGTAATAATCGTAATGATATTATTGTTTATTACAGGCAAGTGTTGTGTGCATAAGCTAACTAACCTAAGCCCTTCAGAGGTAGCAGGTATTAATACCATTTTGCAAATGAGGAAACGGGATCAAGGAAATTTTATCAAGCAGGACCAAGATCCAAGTCCAGGTGGACAAGCTCCAAGCCTACACCCTCAAACACTATGCTGCACTGCCCAAAGACAGCACAAGTGACTGAGCATGCTGGGACGTAGAAAGGGGCTGGATTGGTTTGCACTGAATCAGGGGAATGACTGGTGCTGAGGTTCAGAGACTTTGCCATATTCTTCTGACCCAAGAAGCAGACTTTGCTCTTACGCCATACTGGGAAAGACTGGCTCTAATTTAAACCTTCCAAAATTAGGGCCAACACACAGAATTTTAGTTACACGCGTTTGGATCCTGACACTGTTTCTGACACTGTTCCAGAAGCAAGTTCTAGATTTGGCAGGAGGAAGGAAGGAATGGCAACTGTCTCAAAGGTCCGCAGGGCTGTCTTAGACCATTTTGTGTTGTTGATGCAGCATGCCAGAAGTGGGTAATTTATAAGGAGCAGAGGCTGATTTCCTGTAGCTTTGGAACACAGGTAACCCAAGAGCGAGGGTTCTGTATGCTGCACGTATTCTGTGCCATCCCATTGGCAGAGGGCAGACGTGTGAGGGAGAATCTGAGGCCAGAGGAGGCAGAACTTGCCTGGTAACAAATGGGAAGCCCTAATCGCCTCTGAGAGTCTCATCTCTTGGCACTGCTATATTGGGGCTAAGTCTCTAATGCACCAACTTGGGGGCGGGACTTACTCCGGCTCTGGAGGCTTTAGCTCAAAGGGAAAGACAGGAGGGAGCCTGAAGGGAGGGGAAGTCTGTGTCCATGGAAAGAGCACCCACGTAGAGTGGACCCTCTGGCAACTTTTGAGAGGACATGGCCACTGGGTGAAAGGTGCATCCCAGAAAGGTCACCGGCTGTCAGAGATGGTCTAGCGTTGCTATGCATGCAGGGATCCATGTCCTGATCCAATGCTGAGATGCCATGCCAGCATCTCCCTCTCTTTCTACTTACCTTTACAAACAGTGATTGAATCAACCCTACAGTAGGTAGGCAACGGGCGCTTTAGAGGGGGTGAGACACAACTCTCGCCTTCAGAATTTTCGGAGGTTCGTAGCGCATGTCCAGTCACTCGCCCGTTCCAGAGACCCTTTGATTTACATTGCATGTTCCCTCAGACAAGAAGAATAAGGTGAATATTGTATGCCTTTCTTGCCCACTTTTGAACAACTCTATACTTCAAGTCAACATAAGAAGTGAGGCGATATTGGAGTATATGTGTACTACATGACCAATGAATAATAATATAAATAACAGCGACAGAAACCAGCTTTTTCTTTCTTTCTTTTTTTACTATGTGCCAGGCACTGTACCCCTCACTTCACAAGTATTATTTTTAACCTAATTGTGCTGGCGGAAGATCAAAGGCAATCTTAATACGCTTTCAACTTCCTGAAGGGTGATACAAAAAAAAGGTGTCTTACTGTTCTCTACAACCTCTAGTTCATGCCAGAAGATAATAGCTTTGTATTGCAAGAAGAGTGGGCCAACTATAAAACAGAACATTCTGGGAACACGATGGTCCAAAACATGGGAATAAAACACCAAGCAATGCTCCTGTGGTGTTTCCTTCTATGGAAGACTTCAAAGGCAGCGTGGATGTCCATTCGGTTTCGTGATAAAAGGGAGGGCACAGAGGAAATCCATGGGTGAGGGTACTGGGTGAGGTCTGGGCACATGGCAGGACCTTTGAAGTCGTATCATTAAAACTCCAGGAGGTGACCTTCATATGACTAGTGAGCCCAGAGCGATATCCCCACCGCCACTGGACAGGCACAGGACCAGGCGCCACAACACACGGGTGAGGCTCATTTAGCTCATACTCGACTAGACTAGCGTCTCGTGTCCATTTTTTTTATCTGTCCACGCCTTTCCCTCACTGTTCTTACCCCGTGTCCACTGGCAGGCTGGTCTCACTTCTGGGCCATCTGCTTTCAAACACATGAAAGAGGAGAAAGCAAAGAAAGGAGGAGGCGGCTGCAGCCGAGATCAGTGGGGAATTGAGTGGTGGAGAGGGTGTCCATGCTGGGGACGTTCCCCGGTGCTAGAACTCAGGGACAAAATTGGACGGGTAAAGCCTGTTGGTAATTTCTACCCATAAGACCTTGTTGAAGCTGCACTTGCTTCAGACTTGACATTGAGTCCAGTCCCCATAAGCAACTTTTCTTCCTTTCTTTTTCATTTCCCCTGTGAGCTTTGAAAGATAATCAACCCCCACTGTTTTCAGAAGGGGCCGCTATGCGGGAGTCTATTTGCCTAACTTCAGTTTCTCTTACGTGGGGTAGTGGTGTTATTCAGCCCTGCCTAAATAACCTGGAGACCAACCTGATGGCTTTTAGGGCCTTTCGATGCCTCCTCAAGGCTCCCATCAGTAAGACATTTCACCCGCCCGAATGACCTGTCTCCTCTGTCTGCCCCCACGCCTCATTTTCATTCATGCGCCTCTTTTCACCAGGTGGCAGGTCCCTCCCCTATTACCTAAGCGGCAGGGCTTGAGGTAGAGAACTAGGTAGAACTTGGTTTGCTCCACATGTCTGTCCTGTGGAAGCAGCTGACAAGGAGTTGGCGGAGGTGTCAGTCTTTCTCTGAACTCATTCTTACAATGACAGGCAGTGACAGGGAGGAGGAGCCATGGCCCAGACCCAGAAGGAAAATAAATGGCCTCAAATTAGGTCAAACATGCCTTTGGCGCAAACCCACAGAAGAAAAAAATAAACAGGAGACAGCGTTTTGCTCTTGGGTTATAAAGTGAAGCATAAATGTCCCAAAGCTGACATGTATGTGAGCAGCAGACACTTAGAAGACCTAATGAAAATGCAATGACATTAAAACTATCAATAGGAACAAAAGGGGAGAAATAAGGTCAGTGTGGAATGTGTAGGCACTGGCAATAAAAACATAGAAAACTAGCACTAGAAACTCACACCTTCAATCTGTCAAAGGAAACAGAAAGACATGAATGTCTGTGACAGTGAGATGGCCCAGGGAGTAAAGGCTTTGTCCTTGAGACCCACATGGCATGGTGGAAGGAGAGAACCGACCTATACCATCACACATGTGTGCCACACACGTACACACACACACAGTGAATTTAGCACTTTGTGTTTCTGTCTTGTCCCTGCCCATTTTGTTGTTGAAGGATCTCTTTGTCTCATTGTTATCTGGCAAATTTCGTAATCTGTTAGGGTTAAATAAATAAATAAATGTGAAAAAGATCGTGAATAAATAAATAATCAAAATAAATAATAAACTAAATAATAATAATAAAACTAAATAAATCATCAAATAAATGTGAAAAGAGCATGAATTAATAGAAAAATGTACTACGGCAAATCTCTACTAAGCTAATCTCCAAGAGGAACTCCGTTCTGGGAAAACCACAAGAGCATAAGTGAATCCCACAGTCTTCTGGAAGAATAAATTAAAGAAAACAGCCAAGAAAAATATTGATGAAGAGAACTTTGTTGAAGGTGTATTTGTAGCTCAGTGGTAGAGCACTCGCCTAGCACACACAAGACTTTGGGTTCCCGGCACAGCAATGCCAACAAAGAAAGAAGAAAGAAAACAATCTGACAGTCTTGGGTATGTGAGAGCTGGAAGAAGGGGGGATCTTCTGAGACCAGTTCATGGCCGACGGGAGTAGCACTGAGCGCACTGGGCATTAAAGAGTGTGGTGCAGGCAGCAGAGCACAACACAAAACCGAGACAACTGAAACATTTGCCAAAAGCTCCGCTAAGGGTTCCAAAACCTATATAAATGTCATATAATGCACGCTCATAGGGTGTTAAGAGACATTTCACATTAAGGCAAAAGTGCGTCGCCAACAGCCATACAGAAATAACAAGTTAATGTTTGAGATACCATACCTAGAGCGCATAAAGTGAAGGGTGGGTGGCTAAAAGACTCAAATGTTAAATAAAACACCAGAACATTTTGTTGTATGTTTGCATAACATAAGGACAGGAAAGTCTTTCTAAATACAGATGAAAAGGAAATGCTGAACTGTTTACTACATGAAATTTATATAAATTCTCAGTGTTACAGAATGTCACAAACTGAGGGCAAACACTAAGCTGAAATCCTAGGCAGCCCTCTTCAAAATAAAGGTTAACAGCCCTGACATATTAGGAAATTTGCCAAGTGACAATGAGACAAAGGATCCTTCAGCAGCAAACCCGGCAGAGGCAAGACAGAAACACAAAGTGCTAACGAGCAAGCCCGGAGTGTGGTCAACCTCAGTGAAAATCAAAGAGAATTTAAAAGGGTGACATTTGCACAACAGACTTGCAGAAGTGAAAAGGAATGTGGTAAGAAATTAGCAGTCACAGACCAGTGGGGGAGCTGAAATCGACAGGTTTTATCAAGTATGAGTAGCAGGCATCAAAGCTTAGAATGTGTGTGCAGTGCCTGCAGTCCTACCCTGTGATCAACCCACAAGCACAATAGGTGCCAAGAGCTTTACCTAGGCCTACAACCAGCATTACAAAACCAAGGAAAATAAACCGAATTTCTAGAAACAAGCAACTGAGAAGTTACACATGTAGTCAGTCATACAATGGAATACCATGTGACGTTTTAAATGGTGGCATAAAGATACAGCTATTGTCATAGAAAGCGTTCCACATAAACTTTTAAAAACATTTTTTAAATGTTATGTGTGTGAGTGCTTTGTTAGCATGTGTGTGCAATGCCTATGATGGCCAGAAGAGGGCAACACACTCCCTGAAACTGGAGTTAACAGATGGTTGTAAGCTGTTCTGCTGATGATGGGAATTGAACCCAGGTCTTCCAGAAGAGCAGCCAGTGCTAAGCCATCTCTCCAACCTCTATTTCTAACTATTCTATATTAAGTGATTGTGTGTGTGTGTGTAATTAAAATTCTTTAAAAAAAATCTTTTGAGAAAAAGTATAGCCCAGTGTGTTAACACACACCTTTAATTCCAGTGCTTGAAAGGCAAAGGCAGGAGTATCTCTGAGTTCAAGTCTGAGTTACATATTGAGTTCCAGGACAGCCAGTGCTACACAGAGAAACTTTGTCTCAAAGTGGGGGGCTGGCTAGGAATCTCTTCCTAGGCATCCAAACCCCCTCGGCTCTGCTTTCTCTGGGGGGTAAAAAGACTTCATTAAGGAGAAAGCAATCCCATGGCTTCACACACACACACACACACACACATACACACACACACGCAGCTCTGAATAGTTTCACTTCCATTCCTTGCTTGGCTTCTTGTCCTCACCAACAGTAATCACAAAACTATAATAGAACAAGCACCCAAGCTTGCCTTCTCTCTCCCACAAAGAAAGCGTCCTACCTAGCCAGAGCAGAGGGCTCTGCCTTGGAGGACAGTGAACAGGGTATTTGCCACAGCCCAGAGACAGCTCAAGGCTGTCTCCAAAGGTTTGTGTGTGGAAAGCCTGGTCTGCAATATAACAGTGTGGTTGGACGGTGGCTCACACTTATCCCAGCACCATCCCAGGCTGAGGGAGCAGGATCGAAAATTCAAGGTGAGCCTGGGCTACAGAGTGAGACCCCGCCTCAAAAAGAGGGTGGGGGCGGTGGGAGGCATTAGGTCATTGAAGATGGCGCCATTAGAAGAGGTTAATGTAGTTCTCAAGTAATGTAGTTCCTGAGAGAAAAGGTGAGGTGATCTCTCTGTCTTGCGTATGCTCTGACCACGAGGCCACCTGCCATGCTGTGACAGCCTGAAGGATGTCCCCAGAGCTGAGAAAGATGTTGGGGCTATGTTCTTGCAAACCTTAAACTGTGAACTACGGAAATTTTTTTTTTCTTTATAGTACATCCAGACTTAGGTTATTTTGTAATAATAATGCAATAAAAGACCCTCAGCTTGGGCTATCTAGGGATTGCGGATAGCTCCCAGATTCTACTTTTAAAATAATTTAGGAATTTTACAAGAAGTACTTATGGCACAGAACAAACAGTCCACTTTAAGTTAGGAGGAGAGAAGCTACTAGACCAGCAAAAATGGGAATTTAAATAAGTCACCAACATATGAATAGATCATCATCTGCCATATGGACCCTAAAATGGCAGGGAGTCCACAAAGGAGTGGGAGTAAAAACAAGACAGACACTCAACTAGAGTCAAAGTCACATTTTAATACTATTTATTTATTTATTTATTTGCTCGTATGTGGGGTGGTATGTGTGATATGGCACGCACATGGAGGTCACAGGACAACCTTGTGGGGTAGCTTCCCTTCATCCACCTTGATGTGGGTTCTGTAGACCAAACTCAGGTTGCCAGACTTACCCACTGGTCCATCTCACTGGTCCCCAAATTACATATTTAAATAACAAGACTTTATAAGTCATTTTCCTATAAGTCAGAATGTAAGTCTTTAAAATCCCAGCACCTTAACAATCTCTAACCTGTTGCCAGCTCTGGTTCTCCTCTTCACATGGAATACAGACCTCAGAAACGGTGTTTTCCTGCATCCTGGCCTCAGGACCAAGTCTTCTCAGCACCAAGGTCGGGGACAGCAGCTCTCTAAAGTGGCATTTGCAGGGTACTCACACTTCAGGGACCTCTGTTTCCAGTCTACAACTGTAGGTCACTTCCTCTCTAAACTCATGGGAGAAAGCCCACAGAAAGACTCCTAAGATGCATTCAATGTTTCCTGGATGTGGAAAACCCATTTCCTGACTTGTATGTGGGCTGTGGGGCCCGTGTGGACTGACAGCCAGCCCACGGGTGCACAAGTGTCTCCTGTCTGCGTGCGTGCGTATGCATATGCACGTGTGCATGTGTGTGTGCGTGTGTGCATATGTGCATGTGTGTGTGCGTGTGTGCATATGTGCATGTGTGTGTGTGTGTGTTGTAAATGTCTGTCATGCCCATGTCCCCCCAGACACATCACGTTTCTGAACGCCTTATTCTTAACTCTCTGGGAATCACGCAGCCAATTTAACCTCTAACAGCAAAGGATTTGGCACCAAAATCAAGTCCTGTTTCTCTGTTGCTGTGCTTTCTAGTGGGAACCAGGGGAAGTGCACCAAACTAAGAGAAAGACCCAGGGATCTCCCTTACCAGGCAGTGAGGGTGGAGTCATGCTCTGTCCCTGTTGTGTGTGTCCCTGAGATATTCCAAAGGGGAGACTCTTGCTAGAGAAGTCAGCGCAGCTGTGTGTGACCTGGGGAAGCCTGGACTACCCATCCCCATAGTCTTTCTTCTGTGGAGGGACCGGTTCCATCACCCATCCCTGGGGTCCATGGTCCCTGGCAATTTGGGCACTATTCTGTGCTAGTCACCTCTGCATGAGGCCCTGGACAGTCATCATTACCACTTTACGGGCGGGAGCAACCCTCCTCCTCCACCCCATGTAGTGCTTGGCCTCTTCAAAGAGCAAGCTTCATGTATGTTACAGGGGGACAAACAAAAACCCCCTCCACTGTTCAGAGTACCTTATCCAGAGACTTTGATCCTTAAGACTTTGAGTCACTTAAGAGTGGGGTCCTCAGAGCCCAAAGTCTGGGGATTCGTAGCTTGACAGGTGGCTGATTAATTCAAGCCACACCAATGACTGATCTGTTGCTCTCCCTGCCGGCAGCTAGCAAGCCAAATGACTCAGGAGGATCATTCCCACACTGCCAATGACTCCCTGTGCTCTGGGAAATAAAATATTCCTTCTTGGTTTCCCCGGAGCAGCCATCAGATCCTCTGGACAGGACGGTGGAACAGCTAGAGAAAGTGAATGTCGGGAGAGACCCAAGGTCATCAGTCCCATCCTGAGGTTTCACAGAGGGTGTGGCTGAAGGAGTAGGGAGGGAGGAACCCACAGTGAGTCTCTGGCATGGTGCTATCACCCATAAGCTTTACAGCTGGGTCTGGGACCAGCTCTGGGTTAGTGTTTATATGCACAATCTTTCCACCCCAAGCAGCACTCAGAGTGGGAGAGACGGGGAGGCTCCAATGGTTAAGAGGGTGCCTGGGGCACCGTCCAAACTCTGCCTCTGCATAGGCCTGTGATCTTTGCCAAGTTACTTAACCTCTCTGTGCCTCACTTTCTTCTTCCATAGAAGGGGACACTAACAAGGCCAACTCTGAAGGACTGGACTGCTTTTTTTTTCTTTTTCATGCAATATATTTTGATCATATTCTTCTCCTCCTCCACGTCCTCCCAGATTCTCCCCACTTCCCTATCCACCCAACCTTCTTTCTCTCTCAAACAAAAATGAAAAGACAAAAAAACAACAAAAGCAAACAAACAAAAACCCATCAAAACATTTTTAAAAAGCACAAAAAACTATGGTGTCCACTTTTCTCTCTCTTTTTACATAGGACTTAGTAGGGAAATCTGAATAAAGAGCAGATGTTTGCTCACAGAGATGTTAATAATGCTTTGTTAATTGTAACAAATGGACTACGCTCAGGTAAAATGTTCACAGTATAGAAAATCAGGTCCAAATAGATGGAAACTCTTTGAACTATATTTGCAATTTATCTGCAAATCTGAAACTCTTAAAATAAAAATTTTCCCTGGGTGGAGGTGGCACATGCCTTTGATCTCAGCATTTGAGAGGCAGAAGCAGGCAGATTTCTGTGAGTTCGAGGACAGCCTAGTCTACATAGGAAGTTCCAGGACAGCCAAGACTACCCAGTGAAACCTTGTCTAAAAATAAATAAGTAAATAAACAAGAAGTTTATTTTTAAAAACTAAGTTAAAAGACCTGTTATGGTGGCGCACACCTGTAACCCTAGCATTTGGGAGGTTGAGGCAGGAGGGTCAGGAGTTCAAGATCATCCTTGGCTACACAGAGGGTTGGAGGCCAGCCTGGACCCTGCCTTAGAAAACTGCAACAATAGCCAGGTGGTGGTGGCACACACTTTTAATCCCAGCTCTAGGGAGGCAGAGGCCCATGGATCTCCAGGACAGGCTCCAAAGCTACATAGAGAAACCCTGCCTTGAAAAACAAAACAAAACAAAACCAGAAAAACTATAGTAATAAAGCAGTCCTTGTCATATGGTTCTAAGCCTTGTTCCCGGGGATCTGGAAACATCCAGAAAGCATCAAGCTGCGAGTCAGCCAACATCAAAGTCCCCGATGTTCAAGACGGTGACAGCTCCCAATTACAAATATCAATAGACAGTAGGTCTGGTCTGCATTGAGACATCTCAGAGAGACTACAGAACCTGCAGTCAGGCCCCATGGTTTGCATGTCTGTCGTCCTGAGCTCAACCCCCCAACTCTCTGCAGCTCCCTTTCCTCGTTACTATGATGTGCCACCTCCGAGGTTTCTGTGTTGGAACTTGAGCCCCACAATGGTGACGTGAAGAGGCCCACTTCCTTATCTTCTCATGTGTTCTCTCTCTTGCACCTTTTTGCCATGATGCCCTCATTCACCATAATGGAATGTTACCAGGAAGCCCTCACCAGAGCTGGCACTATGCTATTTTGTAGGTTTAGCTTCCAAAACCATGAGCTAAATAAGCCTCATTACTTTATAGTATACCTAGCCTCAGTTATTTTGCTATAGTAATGGAAAAAAATACACTTCCAGACTGATTCTTCCAGCCTAGAGCATAGATTTATTGTGAAGCCAAAGTGAGAGATGCAGAAGGCAGGTTCAGAGGTAGCCTTTGATAATCCTGTATGTTGGTACTATGTTCTTACGTGTAGTCTTCTCCTCTTGAGTGTAGGCTGTTGAGATGCCATATCTAAGGTTTGGATGGAAGAAGACAGGCCTCCGTCTGGGAGTAGTTGTCCCAGGAAAGCTAGACATTGTGCTGTAAGGGAGCTCTGTGAAGAGGCTCAGGGAATAATCTTGGAAACAGACCTTCTGAGGCTTGCCAACAGCCATGGATGCTCTGGGAAGCAATGCCTTCAGCCCAGAGGACTGTGGTCCCAGGTGACAGGTATGACCATGTCCACACCGAGTCCTGGAGCCGAAGCACCTGCATTCCGGGAGTGTGAGCACGAAGGTTTAAGTCACTAGGCTTTGAGGTAATTTTTATTCAGTAATAAAACTTAAGGAATTTGGGAAAGCCAGAAACAAAACAAAACAAAACAAAAGAAACCCTGGCTCATGAGCTGCCATAGAAAGCCCTCCACATAACCACATCCTGGGACACTCCTGCTTCTCACCGCTTCTTCCTTCCTTGAACCCTCAGCTCCTGGAGGTGGATGGGTTTGGTGATGGTCTCCCTGGGAAGACCTTGGCAGCCCTGGGGCCTGGGGATACTCACTTCTGAATTGTGCCAGCACAGGGGACCTGCTGTGTTTAGGTCTTGCTCTTTGAGGGTCTTATTTCCAGTCCCCAGGATGTTTGCGGCACTGCACCTTGCCCTGTTCCTCCTGAGGCTGACTTCAGGGTGGGAAGGACTTCTTTTCATGGGACCTCAGACCTTGGTGTTTAGAACGGGCAGACAAATACACCCTGCTCACAGTCCAAGCCTGGCTTGTGTGTCCCCTTCAGGACAGATATCCTACCCCACACAAGGGACTAGGGTAAGGGCAAGAAGAGAATCAAACCATAACTACCTCTTAGCATCTGCAACCCCACTGAGTCCTGAACAAAGGAATGGAGACAAGATGGACCCCACAGAAATGGCAACACTATTGCCTACAATCACTTGAGCCTTGTGTTGGAATGTTCCACTCAGTTTCTTTCCCCGTTCCTTCCTCCTAGCATTAACACCCCCCCCCACTTCTCTGCACTCACCAAGCAGTTCCTTTGCCCTGGAGGGTCTCCCAACTTCCCTATTCCTCCCCTGATTTCATCACCCCATACAGAGAGCCTGGCTGTGGGAGAAGGGTTTCTGTAATTGTTCCTGGGAGGGACAGGCAAGGGGTGGCAAAGCTATGCCTGGGCTCTTGGGGCTCAGGGTAGCTGTGAAGAACCAGAAAAGGCATCTACAAGAGCAAGAGCTCCGCAGGAAGGGTTGGTTTCCGGTGGTGTGACTGGAAATGAGGGCCCAGAAGACGCAGCAGGAGTCAGCCAGGCTGCACTGGGGAGGCCTTGGAGCCACAGACGCCTGAGTGAATCCTTACAGGGTGCTCCTGCCATCTATGTCCCTCCAGGACCCTTCCTCACACACACAACATAAACTTGTAAGGCTAGAAACCACAGACAGAAGAACAGAGCCTGCTCGCTCTCACAGCCATTTGGAAGGGAGGGTTCCCTGCCTCCTTCTCTCCCATGGTGCTGTTAGAAGCCATAACCCCCAATCTCTTCTGGTCTTTGCATTTCTCGTGTGTGTGTGTGTGTGTGTGTGTGTGTGTGTGTGTGTCCACGTGCATCCTGCATGCACTGCAGAGTGTCCAGGTGGCTGAAGTTCTAGTTTTATCCTAGACACAAAAGCCTGGATTCCCCTGAGAATAAGAAAGTGTGGGATGGTGAGATGGCTCAGCAGATAGAGCTGCCTGCCACCAAGCCTGACAACCTGAGTTTGCATCATGGGACCCACATAGTGGAAAGGGAGGACAGGCTCCTGCAGCTGTTCTCTGATCCCCACGTGTCCCAGCGCCCTATCATGTGAGGATACACACACATGCTCATGCACGCGTGCGAGCACACACACACACACACACACACACTTAATTTGAAACGGAAATGGTCAAGGGACAGGTCCCAGAGTCCTCAGACTTCCACTGAGTGCTCCAGACTTCCAGGGGTTGGGACATCCTGTTCAGTGTGGGAGGCTCAGGCTGCTAGGAAAAGAGCTATTGGACCTGTTTGACATGCACCTTTAACCTGGCTCTTCCAGGCTGTGCACTGCAGTCTTGTTACACCACTGCCCAGCAGGGAGCAAGCTCTCACTGCCTGTCTGCGGCTCTGGTCCCCCCAGCCTGCTAACCTAAATGGGGAGGGGAGGACAGAGGGGAGGGGTGGGTATCTAAAAATGTTTCTGGAGAAGGAAGGGGTTGAAAACATCACCAAGGCTGTGGAAACCCTAGAGCTTGCTTGGGGCCCCGCAGCTCAGCTCTCAGCTGAGCCCCTGCATTGGCTGAGGGCAGAAGGAAAGAATTCAGAATCCAGTTGTCTACAAAGCCTGCTCCTCAAACTTCCCTACACGTCCTTCAACACAGTCAGGTCTAACCCCCTCTGCCTGGTACTCAAGGTAGTCTCCAGTCTGCTTGCCTTCCCCTGTGCCTTGGCCCAGCCACAGACCCTGTTCCCATCTACTAAAGATAGGATGTGTCCTTCCACTTGGTCCTCCTTACAAGGAGACTTCGGAGCCTCCAAGGGCTTGGGGTCCCAGTCCATTCTCTGTTCTATTCCCTTCATCCCACACCAATGTCAGCCTTTTCTCAGCCCCTCCAGCAGCCTAGCCTGGACTGTGCAGCAAGCCTTGAGCAGCTCACACTGTTCAGTGGGCACAGTTTTAAGTCCTGTCAACCCGAACATAAAAGCTTAGACAGCCACAAATGTGCCAGGGAGTCTCATATTGTGAGATCTCAGTGCTTGGAGAGCTGGGACCATATTGGAGTCATTTTATGTTCTGGTTCAGGGAGGGCTCAGAAAATGCCAGCAATTCTTTCTTTTTTCCCAAATAATTGTTCCTTTACAACTTCCAAGTAGTATTGTCCTTCCATTTCCACACTTGGATGTGCTTTGTGGATCCCTTGGATAAACTCTGAAAACTAGACAGTCAATAGCCAATGTAGCCACATTAGCTGGTGGAGGAGGAATCTTGCCCAGGGCCAGAGAGTGAAGGAGATGATTCGCCCCCATCAGACACGGTCCCCACAGGGGTCACGTGCCCCTGTAGCATCATGAATAATAAAAACCCAGAGATAGATATTGGGGTTCAAGCTGAAGATCAGAAAAGCAAAGATACCAACCACAAGAGAGATCTTTTACCTCTCCCAAATCTTCAGACCAAAAGGGAGAGATCCTGTCTCCAAGAATCCTCAGACTCCACGCTCCTGTGAGTGCCTGTCTTCCCTTTTATATTCCTCTCCCCCCCACTCATATTGGTCCTGTCTTCACTTCCCCAGTGCTGGGATTAAAAGTATGTAACTCCCAAACACTGGGATTAAAGGTGTGAACCACCACCACCTGGATCTGTTTCTGGATCAATCTTGTGTAGCCCAGGGTAGCCTTGAACTCACAGAGATCAGTTTGCCCGTCTCCTGAGCCCTGGGATTAAAGGTGTGTGTCATCACTCCCTGGCCTGTATGCTGACTAGCATGGCTGCTTTGCCCTCTGATCTTCAGGCAAGCTTTATTTATTACAACACACATAATATACCACTATATGCCCCTTACCTGTGGCTCCCCCTCTTGACTCTCCCATAGTATCAAGCTTTAGCAAGCTGGTTCCCATTGCTGCCAGGTAGAGCCTAGCCAACCAGCCAGAGGATTAGCCCTCTCTGGCAGCTCAATCGCACACTTTGTTGATGACACTGACTTTCTAGTCACTGAGGGCTAGGGTTTGCTACACTTTCCTGTAGACAGGGAGGAACCATTCATAAAGATGTTCCTTCTTGATTCATGTTGGCCACCCCCTTGGGGTAAGCACATGGTTCCACATAGTCTCTCCCCATTCTCATAGCCTTGGAGCTGGCCCCAGATTTGGAAGAGAAGGTAGATGTGAGGATTGATCCCAAGGCACCCAATACCCTTCCTGCTTCTCAGGAGACATCAGTGACTCACACGCAGAGGTGGCCTGTGATAGGCTGATGCATCTGTGAGGGTGACTCCTGAT
The DNA here is from genome assembly GCA_001685095.1 of Ellobius talpinus. NCBI lineage: Eukaryota > Metazoa > Chordata > Mammalia > Rodentia > Cricetidae > Ellobius > Ellobius talpinus. Next base: position 5,622 of record LOJH01005634.1, on the reverse strand, counting down.
GCAAGATGCTCACAAGCTCCTCAGGATATTTCCTGGCCTCTATACTCTCAGTCCCTCAAACTCTTTTCTTCATCATCACCGTCCTCTACTGTTTTCTCCAACTCCCAACAGACCTCCATCCCATTATTAAGAGAAAGCAAAGAACAACCCCTACACACACCACCCTTTGTGTGTGCATAATTCCACTGAGGCCTCAGAATGCCCCTTCCTGGCAGACAGGTTAAAATTAGCCCTCGCTCCCCGATTTTATAGACAAGGCTACTTCAGTCTGGGAAGCATTGTGACAAGGTTTAAACTGCACTTGGTGGTGCAGGCCCACAATCCCAGCTGCTTGGGAAGCTGAGGCAGAAGGATTCCAAGATCAAGACTAGATTACGCTACATAGTGAGTTCAAGGACAGCCTGGGCAGCTTAGTGAGATCCTATCTCAAAAACAAAAACTAAAGAGGACTGGGTATGCCTGGGTAGTAGAGCACTTTCCCAGCATGCACTGGGCACTAGGTCCTAGTAAGATGGGGAAAGGGAGGGCAAAGCATCAAGTTGTATGGGATTTTTGAGTGGAGTTCAGATCTTCAAACACTTTGATAAGAGTTTGGTGTGTGTGTACATATATGTATATATACATGTTGTGTGTATGTATATATATGTGTGTGTGTTTGTACATATATGTGTGTACATCTATAGGTATGTATGTGTGCACGTGCGTGCATGCATGCGTGCATGCGTGTGTGCGTGTGTGTGTTTGCAAGTCTGCTAGGAACCAAACCCAGGTCTACTTTTCATAAGTAATTTCTTTTCCTGGTATAAAGAGGGAAGTTGATGCTAATTCTATCACAGTAGTAGAATCCATATTTTCACTACTTGCCTCAGAATCAAGACCACAGTTACCTCAGATACACAGACATGCCTCAACTCCAACAGGCCCAGGAGGTTATACTCAGAGAGTTGTAACTCTCACCAGTGTCTGCCCTAGGACAACTGCGTGTCTTAAAGTATTTAACTGCATCACCTTTGTACTCTGACCCAGCAATCTCAGCTCTAAGGATTTATCGTCAAGCAAGAACAATGAATACCAAAAGATTTATAACAAGGTTTTCAACTCAGCATTATTTACACCAATAAAATATTTAGGGGCAACTTATAAATAGCATATACCCTTGGGAATGCAGTAAATAAATTTTGGTACCTTCAAATGATGGGACGTTAGCTATTAAATCAAGTTCCTTCAGAACAATTAGTTCTGAGTAGATGTCACCATGTGATATGAAATGAGAACATAAAACAATAAGAATGTCAAGATCTAGTAGAAAGAACAAATAGGTGTAGGGAAACGATCTACAAGGAAAGTGAAGCAGACTTGAAGAGGCTTGTCTTAGGGTTTCCATTGCTGTGAAGAAACACCATGACCATGGCAACTATGATGAAGGAAAACATTTCACTGGGGTGGCTCACTTACAGCTCAGAGGTTCAGCCCATTATCATCACGGCAGAACATGGCGGTGTGCAGGCAGACATGGTGCTGGAGAAGGAGTTTCTACATGCCAATATGCAGACAACAGGAAGTAGACTGAGTATCACACTTGGCGAAACTTGAGCAAAAGAGACCTCAAAACCTGCCCCCACGGTGACACACTTCCCCCAACAGGGCCACACCTACTTCAATGAGGCCACACCTCCTAATAGTGCCACCCCCTTTGGGAGTCATTTTCTTTCAAACCACCGCAAAGCTGTACTTAGATATGGTGAAATGGTGAGTGACTTTGTTTTCCTGTTTTCCTATTTTCTACAAAGAGTGTTTACTAACTTTAAAATGAACAGCTGGGCATGGTGGCCCATACATACCTCTAATCCAAGCATGAGAGAGGTGGAGGCAGGTAGATCTCTGTGAATTTCAGGCCAGCCTGGTCTACGTAGAGAGTTTTAGAACATCCAGAACTACACCCCGTCTCAAGACAAAACAAAACAAGAAAATTCAATAAATGCTAATTTTTGTGGAATTTATTCTCATTTCTCACGATAACCATTGCCAGTATTTAGGGAAAATGCATTTTAGAGATGATGGACTAAGCACAAAGAAGCTAGGTGACAATCAAGGTCATAAGGTGATTTAGGGTCAATGACATCAGGATAGAGATCCAGGTATTCTGAGTCCCAGTCTCTAAGGCTCCTCTGCCTTTCACAGAGTCTCCATGGATAACAGTTTCTTCTTAGTCATGATCCCTTCTAGCCTGGTTGCTTGGATCAGACATGGTACCTGTCCTCCCACCTCATGTTCTTAGAGTGCACCACACTGACACCAACCTCACATATCTCAGAAGTTTTGGGGATGACTACACTTCCCAGAATGTGATGGCAGCTTTGGACCCTCCCCAGAAAGCTGCCTGCAGGCTTCTGCCCACCTTCCACAGTGCTGAATTCCAGAGGGTTTTAGCAGGCTCAGATGTCAGCTGACCCCTTTCCCAGGCCATGGAAAGCAAGCCTCTCCTAGAGCCCCACCTATAGAGTGGGTTGTTCTTTTGTCCTTTCAGCTCAGTGAGCCCTTAGTTACTCCTTTTTGAGAGGTGACTCAGGGCCATTATCCTTCTACTTCTGATGACCCATTGGGAGGAGAAGGGAAATGACTTCCATGGAATCATGTCATGACTCAGTGTACAAGCCAAGACTGGAACGTGGCATCTGGGACTCCTGGCACTCTATTTAAGTCACTGGCAAAAGCGGCTTTTCACAGCAGGGTCTGGACCCGGGCAGATAAAAACATAGGAGCTGCTGACCCCAGATCCAGGGTTAGCAGAGAAAATCCAGAATCCAGGGTTTTATCACTGGAGTGCACCCTCTCCTTGAAAATGTAAAAGCAAAGGAATCGCTTATCCTTATACTACACAAGAAGAAACCGAGGCTATGGGCAGGAACTAAGGATAAAGAATTTGAACATCTGGCTGCAGGTCAGTATTCTTCCTTAACCAGGTGAAGCCTCCCAGGTCTGCCTGTAGGGTGCACAAGGCATCGTCCTACCCCTGGAACACTGCTCTGGAGGGAAACTGCCGTGGCCTAGATTTGAGCGTGTGGCAGATGCCTCCATCAAAACACTCTAAATACGGTACTTAGGACCTGTCACAGGTCCGAGGTCACTGCTCAAGATCAGAGATGAAGAGAACTGACTTCAGCACCCACAAGGAAAAATTCAACCAAGTTATGCAGACTGAGGCCAGGACCTTCCCCGAGCCTTGCTGGCCATTTTTCAATCCCACAGCTAAGAGAAACCCTGGGGAGCCACAGTTAGGAGGAGCTCTTGAGTAGCCCAAAATCTGCAGTGCTGTCCCAAGAACTTCCTGTGATGGTGGAAATGTCCTATTAGGGTTGTTCTGAAGGATCTGAAATGCAGTGAGATAGCTGAGGAACTACTCAAGTTTATATGAATTTTTATTACCCTTAATTAATTAATTAATTTAGTGTGTATGTGTGTGTGCTCACACACACACACGCGTGCACATGTGCGCACACATGCATGCACACAGGTCCCATGATGTGCATGCAGAGGTCAGGGGACAACTTCTGGGAGTCAGTTCTGTCCTTCCACCACACGGGTCCTGGAGCTCAAACTCAGGCCCACCAGGCTTGGCAGCAAGAGCCATCTTGACAGCCCCTAATTTTACTTGCTTTTGATGAACTTAAATATTTCCCATCCAAGGCTAGTGGCTACTATATCAGAGGCTCTATGAAGACGAAACCTTGAGCAATCACTCAATGGTGAATGATGAAGAAACCATGGAACAGCCAGATCACAGGATAGTATCTGGTGCTAAAATGACAGAAGAACAGAAGCAGAAAGAGCACTACAAGTTCAAGACTATTCTGGTCTGCACAGTGAGTTCCAGGCCACCAAGCACGACATCGCATGACTGCCAAAAAAGAAAAAAAATCAACAACAACAACCACAAGAAATCAACCCATCGAGCAAAGAAATAGGGAAAACACAAACATGTTGATTATAACATAAAATAGGCTGATCTGGAAAGTTACATACTGTATTTCCAATTCTATAGCAGCCTGGAGAAAGCCAACTGTAGAGACGGATTGGAGGATGGAGGGGCAGCAGGCACTGTTGCCTTCTGGGCAGTGCAAATGCTCTTTTCACTGTAACACCAGATGCAAGTGCTGGACTTTAACTGTAAACCGTAGAACACAGCGCGAACCTGGATGTAAACCGTGGCTTTGGGATGATGCTGAGTCAGTGTGCGTTCATCTTGCATAATAAATGCTCCACAGTGGTGGTTTGGTGGGAGTGTTGAGAAGGGGAGAGCCCACACTTGGATGGAGGGATGGGGGATATAGGCTAGGTCTCCACATCTTCCTCTGTGAACCCGAAGCTTCTCTAACACACACACACACACACACACACACACATACGAAGTCAAACAAAATAAAGTAAAATAAAACCCAAACTCATGCCACAAAAAGGAGAGAAATTAATTCAAGCAGCATGAAGATTAAGCTGCAGGAATGTTCATTTTAGACCTTTTTATGGAGCAAAAATATTGTAAACAATCTGGATATACAATTGGAGCATATTGTTAAATAAATTCTGGCAGTTTCACAAAATAGAACATTTCTTACCTCCCACATCTAAGCTATCAGAACAAATTCTCTACTGCCTCCAGCGTACATTCTGATTCTGCCCATTACTCTTATCTCAGCTGCCACCCTCCGGGTAGGAGGCACCACCCCCTCCCCATGGATTACTGAACAGCCTCCTGACTGCTCAACCTGCTCCGGATTTTACACCTTCCATCCATTTTCCTCATAGCAGCCAGAACTGTCTACTTAGCTGGTTGGCAGGGCTAGTTAGCTATTTGTTTTAAACGTGTTGAGCACCCACAAACTCACCACATGCAGGAAGGACAAGCTCTCAACCATCAACCCCACCTCACCCTTTAGCCTCCCCCTGTCACCTTACTTCTTCCCATGGCTGGCAGCCATCACCCTGAACACTCGTTTCCTTTAAATGTAGTTATCGCATCTATACAAACCCCTAAGCGTTCCTGTTTTATTTATATAAATAATTTGAATTTAATAAAAGTACAACATGGCATGGAATATTTTTGCACTCAGTATTTACTAAGATGCATGGACATTGTTGCATACAATTGTACTTGATTTAAACTGTCAAAATATCCTGGGGGCTGGAGAGATGGCTCAGTGGTTAAGAGCAAAGAGCACCAACTGCTGCTCTTCCAGAGGACCAGGGTTCAATTCCAAATACCCACATGGCAGCTCACAACTGCTTGTAGCTCCAGTTCCAGGGGATCCAACACTCTTGCATCAATGCACATAAAATACGATTAAATAACGGCCGTACTATCTCATGGTCATTGCTAATTCCACGATGTAATAACCTTTGTGTTGCAGACTGAATCCAGCCATCAGCTCTCGTGTGCAGCTAGGAGTTCAGAGCACTCACGACATGTTCCTTCTCAAACAGAGCTGTGATTTCCAAAGCGCTCCCAGTTTGCCATTCTACCAGCAGCTCTGCCGAGATCTTCTTTCTCTCAACGCTTCCTACGATTGAGCCGTTTTAAAGTTCTTGTCAAATAGATCTTTCACTTCCTTGGTTAGAGTTACCCCA
>LOJH01005633.1:0-33793 GCA_001685095.1 Ellobius talpinus | reverse complement strand
AGGGGAAGATAAAAGAAAGAAGAAAAAGAGGAAGAAAAGAAGAAAGGAAACAAAAAGGATGAGAATCAAGGCTCCAATGGGCTTTCCCTCAGCAAGCCTGTCTGAGAAGCTATGCTGTGGCTCACATTTTCATGACTGCAGGCTTCATCAACATGGAATGTGGCAGCAAGACTGGAATCCAAGGTGAATGGCTTGCTCCTTCTGCTCTTATGTAGGGGAACTGTTTCTGTCTCTTGTTTGATTTTCACTGGAAGACAGCAACAGCACCCAGAGAGCACACACAATGATGAATGTTTACTGAGATAGAGAGATGCCATAAAATTCCCTCCATACGCTGTCATAGAAGATACAATATAACAATAGAAAAATTAGTTTGCCCCATAATTTTGGTGACCCTAGTGTCTCAAAGCATTCTGAATGTTTTCTTCAAATGACTGTTGTCAATAATAGATTAAATGTTGAAAGATCATCTCAGAGGTATATTAAATTTTTTTCCTAAGGAAAAAGTAATAGACACTCATTGTAAAAAAAATTGTCTAAAACTGTAAACAGTGGCTGGGTGCATAAAATGTACCCACAATTCACCACCAAGAGATAAAGACTACTAAAATAGTTTGATATATTTCATTCCATTCATGCTTATTGTCTTTATATTTATACATTTATACATAAAATCGTGCTGTGATAGGCATTTGTATCCTGGCTTTTTTGACTTATTATAATATAGGCATTTTATTGGTCATTAAAATTCTTTGTAAACACTGTTTTTAATGGTTGCACAAATGTTCTATTGTAAGGATATGCCATAATTTCACCCACTGCTTGCTCGTTCTTGGACACTTAAGATGCTTCCATCTTATTTTTTCCTTCTAATACACGGAAATCTTAAAAATACTTTTATTGGTCATTAAAATTCTTTGTAAACACTGTTTTTAATGGTTGCATAAATGTTCTATTGTAAGGATATGCCATAATTTCACCCACTGCTTGCTCGTTCTTGGACACTTAAGATGCTTCCATCTTATTTTTTCCTTCTAATACATGGAAATCTTAAAAATACTTTCCATGAGAAAGCAAGTTTATTTCCTTGGCAAATGAGCTCTCCACAACACAGTCAGTGGTGGCATCTCAGCATCCTGGAGGCACTACAAGCCTCAGGTTCCACCAGAAGAGGCCATTTATCTTCCCTTCCCGGAATAATTCATTTCAATTGAGACTTCCCACTCCTTGCCCTTCCTCTTGTATGTGTTTTCCATCTCACACAATCACACACACTTTTCTGGCAGGAGGCATTTAATTTGTGTGTCGGCAAAAGCTCTAAGGGGAGTCCCTACTTAAAATCCTCCCCATGTGGAGCTCTCCCCTCTTGTCAGTGAGAATGACTTCCTCTTTTTCAAGCTCCATTCTTGGCTAGTCTTTAAGATGTTTTCGGGGAGGAAGTCTACTTCTTGGGTTCTCAGTTCTCTTGAGGTGTCTGTCTCCAGAGAAAAGAGAGGTCCCGTAAAGGATAGCACCCATATCTCCCATAGAAAGGACCATTTACACAGAAGTCATGCCAGAGCATAAATGCTGTCTCACCTGTGGCAATAGAGGATGCTGCTAAGCTTTAAAGTAATTAAAGTAGGCACAACAAGAAGCAAGCCTATTAATAATGAGGGCTATACACACACACGAAGTATTCGTGAGCATATTTAACTTGAAGGCCAAAGACTTTGGAAAGTTAGGATCTGCAGGTGACTTTCCTTGACCTAAGAGTCGATCAGAGCCCAAACATCTGTAGATCTATCACTAATGCATTCTGAATTAAATATCTAACATCTTGTTAAGGTCAAAATATGGATTCCACAAGAAAAACAGAATAAAATTTATGAAAAGATGAGTTTGGAAAGTCCCTGAGGCACACAACAATGAAGACTTTTAGTGTCCTCTTCTGTTAACATTGAAACTGGTGAAGGGCTACAGTTGGCTGATCCTGACCAGGCTACTTCATCCTTCAGAAGACCCACAAGCTGTATAGAAGCAGGCACATAAAGAGTAACCAAAGTGGACCCAAAGTTCATCCTCAGTGCACTGTAAATAAAGTTACATTGAAAAATTTCTAAACTGTAGAATTATGGAATTGGGGCCCTTCTGCTCTTATCCCTAGATAATGGCTTGCCAATAACCAGAGGTACATTACAAATGTGATGAGTGTTGTTCAGAAGAAATGGATAAAATAATATGTAAAATTCATGCTTGGATTTCTGGCATGGAGACCCAATAGATGTCAACCAAGTCTGGTTCTTCTAATTAGAAGCTATGAATTCAATAGAATCAAAATAGCACTGGTTCCTAATGAATTTACGAAGCTCTACTTTCTGATAATGAGGCAACTTTACTAAGTGATAATATCCAATTACTTCTTGACAGCATATGTTATAAAATATTGGAATATTGCATAAAATATATTATGATTGAGCTCTTTCATTTTCTTTAGAAAACCTCTTGCTTCATAGCAGCAAATATTCAGACTTTAAATAAATAGAAGTAGAGAGTTTCTTAAAGCAACTTCACATTTCATGAACAAATTCTTCCCAAATAAGCAAATTTTTTAAAAAAATTCTAAGTAACTGAAAAGCACTACAGGGTAAAATTATCTAACACTGGCAGGGGGCAAAATATCTAAAGTTCAATTATTTTGGATCTCAAAACAATAATATGGTACATAATACGCCCACAAGTGTTTAGAGAGCCATTCCCAAACCAAAAATCTGGGGTTTTTTAGTAAATTTAAGGATTTTCATAACAAATGTAACAAAATCTATGATGAGACTCATTCTAGGTCTTGTTACCTACTTAGTTTGTGACGAATAAAAACAACAAAACAAAAGTAGCTAATAATGTTTGTAGCCTTTAGAATGTTGTTATTGTGGGTAAAGGATGCTGAAACCAGTTTTCTTTTGAATATATGCTGTCTAGTATACAGGGATACTGTCTACAATTAAGGGAAACAAATTAGAAATATTGTCCCCTTAGTCACAATAGCTAGGGAATGGAAACAACCTAACATCCTTCAAAGACTGAATGCAATGTAACTATGGAACATGTACACAATGCAATACTACTTAGTTAAAAGTAAAAATGAAATTGTGATGCTTGCAGGGAAAGAGTTTTAGCAGAAAATATTGTATTAATGTCATAACCCAGACCCAGAAAGACAAACATTGCATGTTCTCACTCCTTTGTAGCTCCTGATTCAAAATCTTCAGATCTGAATGGATCGTCTGGAATAACCACAAAACCTGGGCAGTAAAGAGAGACCATTTTGAGGGAGCCTACAGAGAGGAAAAGCAGGATACAGATAATATTAAGGGAAAATGAGAAAAATGGGTATAGGGTCTTTAACTGGGGATAAGACAGGAAGGTTGGTACAGAAGGAGAGGGAGGGAGGATGGACAAATAACACTAAAATTATATTTAAAAAAACCTTAAAGATTTATATTATTTTATATTTACCTAAAATTATATTACTACATGTGAGTATATGTTCATATATACATATATAATTTAACAATCTATTACATATAATCCATTGTACAAATATACACATATATAACATCAATATCTTTTATAAAGTTGTAATATTTGGGTTGATAAGGCTCCCCTCAATGGCCACAGGCTATCTAACAAAGAACCAAACACCAAGCAAGCCTGAAAAACCTCCTTTTGAGTTGTTGATTAGGAGAGTCCAAGAGCCGCCCAAACAATGCAACCTATTGTGTTGCCCTTAGTTGCTCCCAGGGGTTGAAGGTAAGCCCCTATTCTGATGACACCATGCACTTTCAACACAAGACTCAGAAGATTTGAGCTGGATCCAACCTGAGAGCCTCCCCTGGGACCAGCTTTCAGAACAGCAGAAGGTGCTATGGAAGTTGCCAAGACAGAGCAGCAACGGTATCCTTTCTTAGCTGTGATGCTTATGAACCACAACAATGACCAGGATGCGAGATAGCCCTAAAGGCGCAACAGTGGCACTCATATCTTGGTTGTCACCAAGAACTCTCCAAATGGACTTAAGGCCTGATCAATAGGATAAAAACGATGCCTGGTACTGGAAAATTAGCCAACTTCCCAGGGCTAGATCCAAATAGGAGAACCCACTACTCCCACCTTAGACACAATTCATAACTGCATTCTAAATACTGTTCTTATACCCACAGACATGTGTGGGTATCATCCTTCATCAAACAAACTTCTCTTTGAAGCAGACAGAAACTATGACAGAAAACTACAACTGGTCAAAATGCAGAGACCAACTGATTGCGGGATGCCCAGGTCTAACAGATAGAGCCACGACTCAATTCCTGCACGTAAGTCTCAGGGAACATTGAGACAGAGGGGAGAAAGACTGTAAGAGCCAGAGGACCGGGATGTCTGCTGAGAGATTATATTTCATAGAAATGACAAGGAAGTTACACCCAGGATACCATGATACCCAGTGATATGGCTGCCTAAATAACATCTGACTACATATTTCAAGAAATCATTGTATTTATCATACATACATACATACATACTTAATTATTTGTTTAGTGATCGATATAAGGATGTAGGGAGATTGAAAGGGTTGTGTATTTTTGTGATAATGTGAAATGATACAATGAGAAAAAGCTCGGGTTTCATCAAAGGCTAGCAGTAGAGCTACTGTATGATCTAGCAATCCAGTTTCTGATCCTGCATCCAGGAGACCTGAAAGTGAACTGAAAGCAGGACACGGAGAAGATCCTTACATGGCCCCCTTCATAGCAGCACTGCTCCTAATAACCAACAGTTGTAAGGAACCCAGATGTTCATCCACAGTTGATAGAGACAAATATGGTAAATGTGGGAGTTTTATTCTAAAGAATATAATCAAGCTTGGAAAAAAAGGAAAGAAATCTTACCACACACTACAACATGGATGAGCCACTAGATGTAAGGCTATAAGAATAACCAGTCAGAAAGAAATAACCACTCTGTGATTCCACTTATGTGGAGCTAAATTCATGAAAATAGAAGCTAGGATGGTGGCTGTCAGGGACTGAGAGAAGACAGTACATGTTCCCTGAGCCAAAACAGATTCCAAAATCAACTAATGAGACTGTGCCATGTAAGTGCCCTTTTGATGTGAGAAACTTAAATCTACCCTCATTGGCCTCCATTACCAACATCTAAAACCTTCTGGATTTCTTCTGGAAAGAGCCGCACAAATGCTCCTCTTCTTCAATCTCATAAATGCATTAAAATACGCAATTTCTAAGAATGATAAGTAACCCCCTACTCTCAGCTATTACTATTTCTGTATCATCTATGTGTTTAATATTGCCAATCTCAATAATACAGGCAAACCATAGCATACAAATCGTAGTCGACACCAAGACACTATGAAGTCTTACTGCTTTCTAACATGGTTGACTTGGGTGAAGCTCTGAGGTCCACTGACATTAACCATCACTCCCTTCCAGCTCCAGCTCCCCACAGAAGTCAAATAATGTTCTCCTTCTGTGCCCAAATGATACACTTCTATTATTATCAATGAGAAAGGTTCTTTAGAGAAGAACTGGTACCATGTGTTTGTCATCCCAATGCTAAAGGGGCAAAACCCAAAGTACCTGCAGACCCCTGGACAGTCAACCTATGTTGCAGAATATCATTTTAACAATGTGAACATGTGCTACATTTATTTATGCCGCAGAATATTAGTTTTACTGTATAAAGGAGTATTACATTTGTTTTGCTGCGTTTGTTTAATGATATAAAGATATGAGTTTAATTATGTAAAGATCTGTTGCATTTGTTTCTCCTTCCCTGCCTAAGGCACCTGATTGGTCTAAGAAATTGCTGAATGGCAAACACCTCAGCAGAGAAATGACAGGCAGGGCTAGCAGGCAGAGAGAATAGTTAGGAAGGGAAATCTAGGTTCAGAAAAAGAAAAAGGGAAGAATGAGAGGAGGAGGAGAGGACAAGGGACATGCCCGGGGCCAGAAGCCAGGCAGATGCCAGTGAGACAGACAGACACAGAGAAGCAGTGAAAGTAAGATAAACTGAAGTAAGAAAGGTAATAAGCCCTGAGGCAAAAGGTAGATAAACAGGTTAATTTAAGTTAAAAGAACCAGTCAGACACAAGCCTAAGCAAGGTCATGTATTCGAAACTAATAATAAGTCTCTGGGACATGATTTAGGAGCTGGTTGATGGCCCCCAAAAATAGTCTGGTACAAGCCTCACCTAATCAGTAAGTAAGGGATCAAGGGGAGAGCCTATTTCAGCAACTAAGGTGAATAGTAACAGAAGAACAATCTCACAGTCTCTATGCGCATATGTATGGATGTGCTCCTCCTGAAGGGGGCAGGGGAGGGGAGGGGAGACCAGAGGAGTGAAGAGCAGATGAGAGGAGAAGGGGCCCAGATATAAATGTACCCTTGAAGATCCTAGCACCTTGTATTCAGGCAAGAAAAGAGAGACACAGAATGCACTCTGAGGAGCCTGAACGGAAGCAACACAACACCCTACTTTGGAGCATGTCTACCAACTAGAGGGAATCCCTCAGTTGTTCAATGAAGCAAAGAAAAAAAAATGTTTAGAGCCTTTGCAACCACCTCTGGGTGATTAGAATAGAACATAAACTCTCTGGTCCCTTAAATTTTAATGAACCTGAACCCTTTAAAGGTGGCAGTTACAGCAAGTTTAGCAGGGAAACAACTAAAATGTTAATGGGACCTCTCCTGTAAATAGATTTATGAAAGTCGGAGAATGCTGACAGAGTTGTTTCCTGGCTCACACTTCTTAACTGTCAGTTGAATTCAAGCAAAATTTGCTTTTTAAGAAATGCAGAGCCCACATCTGTATGATGTGACGGCTGGTGCCTACTGTGGTTCCTATATCAAAATTCATTCCAGTAGTGCATAATATCCCTAAATCTACTCTGCTATCACATAATTGGCCAGTGTGCACTGAGTCTTGAGTGCCTACTTGTTTTCTTGTGCATTTAGTATTGCAGCATATTTAATGGAAGTCTGAGTTCATTTTCGCTCATCCCAATACATAGAGAGTTCAAAAGTTCAGAAGATAGGAAGTGCTTCTCAGCATAAGCTGTGAAATGCCTTGGAAAATAAATTTTTGGTATCATGATACATCCCCAGTTTATTCATGCTGAGAATTGTTTTCTTATCTTTTGGACTTTGACAGCTAGGCTAACCAAAATTTGTTTGAACTCCATAAATACATAATAAAATTTGACTATTATTTTATTATCATTGACTTCTTTCCAGCTCACACTGAGGTATGTTGACAAATAAAAGCATATATATTTATGGTGTGTAGTGTGATGATTTGAAAACAGTGTTTACTCTGAAATGACTGACACAGTCATCCACCATCCCACCTAGTCCCACTGTGTGCACGTGTATGACAGTCATTCACCATCCCACCTAGTCCCACTGTGTGCACATGTATGAAACAGTCATCCATTATCCCACCTAGTCCTACTGTGTGCATTTGTATGACAGTCATTCACCATCCCACCTAGTCCCACTGTGTGCATGTGTGTGAAACATGAACTATCCACTATAGCTTTCTCAGCCACACACACCAAGCTGTACATCTCTTCATGAACCACATCCTTCACAGTGTGACAATACACATGGGTTTTACAGCTATGAGTCCAGAAGCAAAAACTATTCAAACGGGTTGATTTTTACTGATCAGCTTCCACTACACTAAATTGTAGAAGCGGTTTTCTTAATAATTCAAAAAATGAGAGCTAAACTCTCCTGGGACTGCCTCCTTCCCTCAAGAGCAAAATACACTAAAGCTCGGAATTACTGTCAATTCCTAATTAACCGTATCAATGAGCAGAAACATCAAACAGCACTGAAAACTGTCCACTGCAGTGACAGAAAACATTTTCCAGATCATAAGTTGACAAGCCACATAATTTATACACAAAGAATTGATTCACAGAGCTGCCTAGAAACGTCCTTAAAAATCCCAAGCATGTCCTCATCATTGCCACATGGCTATGGAACAGAGTTGTAGGGTTTGTTGCTGCTGTTGTTTATACAAGCTAGAACTCTCCAGGCATCTGCAGCAAATCCAAATGTCAGTTAACGCTGCTGAGACAGACAGATGTATCATTAATCCCCATCTCCAAGTCATGAAACATCCCTGAAATGGATAACTTTTATGTTGGACATTAGCTCTTGGCCTGCAAGAGATGGAGGAGGCCCTGAAGTTCATCTATAACAGAGGCTCCAGGCCCGGAGATTATGCAGTGCAGTTAGGAACCTTGGGATGGAAGTGGGAAGAAAATTGCATGCTCATAGGGACAAAGATAAAGACTCTAGGATCTATGTGGTTCCCGGAAGATGTTTCCCATTCACAGCTGCCCCACCATCCCTTGCACGTTCTTCCCACCCACTTTAGGGAGTGTTCATCTAACCCCATCCTAGCTCACCTTCCAATGTCAACATGGTCATTTCCAGAACTTCCTCTAGTGACTTTGGCTTCTTCCTTTCTAATATCAGCAATGCTCTCCCCTAACTCCTTCATGGTATCTAAGTATCTTGTAATAATGCATACTGATCAGTCTCCTTGAGACGTTCTCACCTACCTGATCATCTCTGCAGATACAGGAGAACAACTTGATGGTTGTGGGCTGACGAGTTCTGCTGGAGTAGTATGAAAAGCCACTCTCTTTGCTGAAATGTCTAACCAAGGGACTAACGGACTGAGAATAATGGCAGATAAAGGGTGAATGCCTAGTCAAGCAACATGCACAGGATGATGCTCTACAGGAGCATCTCCTCCTAGTTACCATGGTTAAAAATGATGCCTGTGGAAGGAGCCTTCTCTGCTAGATCAATGTGCTTCCAATGGGTCTGTGGAGGCAGTTCTGAGTCTGATTTTCCAAGAGTGGCCCTCACTGTCTGTTTTCCCAGTTCCCACTTTACACAACTTCTCTGAGGCCTTCTGCAGCCTTCTCAATCGTTTCTTAACTCCCTCTGGATGTTCTTTTCCCCCTGCCCTCTCTCTGTCAGAATGCCTGGGCTTCCCTTTTCGCTGACACTGTCTCTGCACCTGCCTCTCCATATCAACATCAAGCTGTGACTCTAGTCCAGACCACACTCCTGACTCCTCTCCTCAGATCTTCTCCAGGAGCCCACAAGTGGGACCTCGGGGCACACACTGACCCATATACGCACGCTAGAATACCTCTTCTCCCATAAGGCTCCTCCCTCCTTGTGTTTCCAGCGCTTGAGTTTCCTTAAAGTCTTTCTCCCTCCGCTCCCACTCGTACTGGCACCGGCTTCTCTTGATGCTAGTCCTTCCAGTCTGCACCCTTCATCTTCTGCTCTATTTCCTGGCTTCAGCGTCACCCGCCTCTCCCTAGACTGGGCACAGAAGTTCCCGATGGGACTCCCTTACCCTGGATTCATTCCCAAACCATCATCACTCAGGACGCAAATGTGACCAGATTAGGCTTCTGTTTTGAGTTCATGTCTTCTTGGCCATGGAACTAAGGAGCTGATGTTGACAGCACATCAGAATAAATGTTTACTTAGAATGAATGACACTGGTGCCCAGATGTCCCACAGCAGAGTGCAAAGCCTTCCTGAGCTGTCCCATCTGAGCTGACCTAGACTCCTCCTTTGCTTGGTTCTGTACAGTTTCACTGTCCCCAGTTGTACTATGGGAAAATGAGTTATCTTATAGTTTTCATAAGAGAAGCTCTTGCCTACATTTCTTCTTCTCTTCCATTTCACACAACCATCACCATCAGCACCTTTCACCCACCACACCTTTACCCAGAAGCCTATGAGGGATAACGAGCCCCTGCAAGCCTTCTAAAAAGTCCTGCCCTCTTTCTTCTTCCAAGTTGGGCTGGAAGCCTATGTGGGTAGCCTTGATAGGTCAGTTTGTGTCCTCCAGATCTTACTTGACTCTGAACACATGTTTTTGAACAAACTAGTAAGAGCAGAAAAACCAACCACATATAAAGGAATCAAGTGAGTGATTTGATTTCAGTATCAAAGAAAAGAAAAAAGGCAAGAAAAAGACCAACACTAGAGTGGACAGGAGCTCCGGGGCAAGCTCACTAAATCCATTCTCATCTAGTCCCAATATGAACATGCTCAAAATCAAAGGGCTGGATTCAATGTAGAAGAAAGCTAGGCTTACACCAGAGTAAACATGTGCTGCTAGGATGAGGAAGAAAAACGTTAGGAGTGCTGAAAATGGCTTTTCCAGGTCTCTAGTACTTCCGTTAAAGCTTAGATGGTGTAGCAATGTGGATGGGTGTAGCTCAGTGGGAGAACACCTGCCTCCCTCGCCTACGCCTACATGAAGAGGAAGCCCTGGACCCCAGTCCTAGAACTAAAATAATAAGAATAAAAATTAATTAATTCCATGACAGTTTGCTCACCTTCTGGAAAGGTGTTTATACAATAAACCGCCTCAGAAGAAGGCTGGAACATCTCCTGCTGGAGCTGGGGGCAGAGTTCTCCTGAGCGTTAGAACAAAGGCTGTTTTCCCCCTCAGCAAGGGTTTGCAGGTTTGCGAACAGGCTCCATAGGCCTGAGGTGCTCCTAAGCTGCAGGCTTCTCAGTTTCCACTCTGTGCACTGCATCCTTCTGGGATGCTACTCGCGGTTCTCAAGGAACTAAGGGGAGGTTAGTGTTGCAGACACCCAGCTTGGGCTGTCTGCACTGAAGGACTGCCAGAGAATCTGCCATGGCTGAGGAATCTATCCTCTCTCCGTGGTTAAACGCTGCCGTGGACTAACTGGCTACCTTGGTAACAGAGTAAAATCACAGACCTTTCCTATGTGGACCAAAGAGAAATCTAAAACACAAAATTCCAAAAGACATGTGTTTAATAAATCTTAATGAAATTAAATCAGGAATCAGAACAAAAGTCCTTGAGTACAGTAAGGTAATTAGGGGCCCCAATTTTAGATCCAGCCTAGTGTCAAGTCCTAACTCTTTCTGAATTAGTTGTATGAGCTTTCTGTGGATCTTCTTATCCTTATATGTAGTTTTTCAGAAAAAACTAATTTCTTTGGATATCAACTTCTTTTTCATAAAATATACACTCTACAGTCATCTTTTGATATGTTTTTTGTGGGGACTAAGAGAGATAAAATACATAAGAACATAATTTGTTCTTGAAACATACTAAATACCTAAGAGCTTTACAATAATCAGTTTTTAATGAAAGGAAACAGTTACTAGAGACTTACTTTTATGACATGTATATATACATATATATTACATATTTCACATATATAAATGAAAGTAGAGGAACATATGCATATGTTAGCATATATGTATTATATACCCACATTTATTCCTAATTCCATTATTGAAAAGAGAATGAAACCTTTCATTTATAACAATATGACTGGGACTGGATATCATTACTTTAATGAAATAATCTAGGACAGAAATACAGATATTACCTGATCCTGGTTTCATAGACATTTCCCATACTATGGTGATAACCCAAGCTAAAGGGAGGAGGGACAGGGCAGTAGACAAGAAGTTCTAAGTACAAACAGATGGATTGAAACATTCTTTTCTATTGCTTCATAGAGAGTGTGGAGGTAGGCACAAAGAAGGCTCTGAGTGAGTGAACTCCTGCACAGATGTGTGGTTCAACATGAGCACGGACTCTTGAGGATTCCAAGACCAATTGGCCCCTGGTACATTGGCAAAGTCATTCCTCATATGAGCCAGGTTAGAGGAATGAAAGGCTTCCACAGGAAGATCCAGGATGAATGTTTATAAACAACTAGGCAATGTGTACACAGACGGACAAGTGCAGCTTCCTCCCGCAGGATGTTTCCAGCCTGAGATGGCCTGCCTACAGAGATCTCCTCCCTCAACTAGCTAACTCCTCTCCCTGTGTTGGACCCTAATAAACAGGAGGGGTTCCAGATTGTGGTGGTAGTGGTTAGAGAATCCCACCCACATAAGCCCACTTCAGTGTGTCCCCCTGTGTATCTGTCTTTTCTAAATTCTCTTGCCACCCCAGCCAGGGTTCTGGGACCCAAGGTGTGTATGTAGGTCATGGCAAGTGTAGATTATAATAATGTATATAAACACTATTTTTTTTAAAAAAAAAAAAGACAGGCAATGTCTGAGGAATGATATTCAAAGTTGACCTCAGGCAGGTACATGCAAACTAGCACACATTTTTGCACACAAACACATGCATACATGCACATACACACAGAAAACATACACTTACCATGAATAATGACATAGATAGGCTTATCTGAATTTAAACATCACACAATGTACACAGGACTCAAATATCCCACAGTGGTCCTCAAGTATACACAGTATGTGTCGATCAAAGCAAATCTAATTTTAAAATTAAATTATCTACAATTCAAATATATTATATAACAAAAATTTAAAGTACATGAAAGACCATGAGCTGACCATAATGCTGTGTGTGGTCAGGCAGCCAGCTGGGCTACACATAAAAACAGGAATACGAACTGCACAAAGGGTGTTTCAGTGCTGCTGTTTATAGGACTTGGCAACTGACAAAAGTATAAAACTTAAATTACTCATAAGTTGCCATAGAAAAGGAGTTGTTACAATCATGGTACCTTAAACTCATAAATACCAAGAAAATAAATTAGAAGAAAAGTAATTTTAAAGAATGTTTTCGGGTTTAATAAAGTAGAAGATAGGCAAAGTGCCCAAAAAGGTAGAAGGCAGAGATGAGGAGAGATGGCCTGTGGCATTCTGAGCTGAACCTCACAGAGATGATCAGTATCTAGCTCAAAATGCAAGTCTGTAGTTCTACAAAGCCTGCAGCTAGCTGTAGAGATAGAGGCCATATCAGAACAGAGTGCATGATGGGAGCCGGCAGGAGGGAGGACAGGAGAAAGGACATGACCATGACCTGGGAGGAGGGAAGCCGCAGATGACACTGGGAATACATATGAACAGGCCAAAGTAAAGCTATGGAAAAGAAGAAACAGAACTAGCAATGTCACATGCTACAGAAAGTGAGGAGAGAGTATATTCAAAGAAGACAGGCTCTGAGAAGGATCAACAGCAGAGGAGACCCGGAAGTATTGAATAAATTCATAAATTATAAAAAAAATCAAGTTCTGGGAGGATGGCTCAGTGGAAAATTGGACCTGAGTTCAGGCCCCATCATCACAACAAAGTTGCAGAAAGTAGTTCATGCCTGTAACCCTGGCTCCCACGAGGAAGGAACAGGAGGGTCCCTGGGGCTCACTGACCTAAACTATGAGTTCCAGTTTGGGTGAAATATCTTGTTTCAAATCACAAAAACAAACAAACAAACAAGCAAAACTCAGACAGTTCTGACGCATGGACTAGAATAGAGGACCAGAAAATAAACATACAAAACTATGCCTCCATAATTTTTGACAAAGGGGACAAAAACATACATTAGAAACATCAACTTGTTCTACAAATGATGTACGCAAAACTGGATATTCATCTACAAAAGAATTAAACTGAGTTAACATCTTTCACCTTGTAGAAAAAATCAATTAAAATGGATAAAATATCTTAGTTTAAAACCTGAAATACTGAAACTTCTAGATGAAAATATAGGGAACATTCTTGAAGGCTTTGGAGTAGGCAAGAACTGTCTGAATAGAACTTTAGGAGTGCAGAATTAGCACCAGTCATCAACAGATGGGACACATGGAATTAAAATCCCTCTGTTCACTAAAGGACACCATCATGCGAGCACAGAGCCCACAGAATGGGAGAAAATCATTCTTCAGAGGATAATTAATACATGTTACAAATAATGGCAGAAAGTAGATACCAAGGAAATAAAACTGCCAATCAACAAAATGGTCTAACGAATTGGGCACACAGCTTTGAAGAAGTGGGGGAGGGGGCAGGGGGCCATACCATAAGTGACCAACAACTGTTTTTAAATGTATTCCACATTCCTAGGCATGAAGGAAAAGCAAACTAAACTTACTTAGAGATACAAGACAAAACTTTATTTACTACTAGGAGGAGAAAAATTAATACATCTTAGTTAGGGCTCCTATTGCTGTGCTGACACATCATGACAAAACATGAAGAGGAGAGAGTTTGTCTGGCTTACACTTCCCCATCACTAAAGGGAGTCAGGACAGGAATTCAAACACAGCAGGAACATGGAGGCAGGAAGTGATGCAGTCATCATCAAGGAATGTTGCTTACTGGATTACTCCGCATTGCTTGCTCAGTCTGCTTTCTTATAGAACACAAGACCACCAGCCTAGGTATGGCACTGCCCCCAATTGGTTGGGTCCTTCCTGTAAGTCACTAATTAAGAAAATGCCCTACAGGCTTGCCTGTAGCTGGATCTTATGGAGACATTTTCTTAATTGAAGTTCCCTTCTCTCAAATAACTTTATCTTGTGTCAAGTTGAAATTAAAACTATCCAGGACACCATCCATGTGAAAATTAGTATGGGTTTCCCGAAAAATTAAAAACAGAACTACCGTATGACCCAGCTGTTCTATTGCTGGACACATACCTAGGGGACTCTGCATCTAGGATTTTCTATTGCTGTGGAGGAACACTATGACCAAGACAATTCTAATAAATGAAAACATTTAATTGAGGGGGCAGGCTTACAGTTTCAGAGGTTCAGTACATGGGCATCATGACTATATGCGAGCAGATGCAGTGCCGGACTGAGAGTCCTACATCTTGACTCAGAGACAACAGGAAGTCAACTGACTCACTGGGTGATATTCCAAGCATAGGAAACCTAAAAGCCCACTCCCACAGGGACACACTTCTTCAACAAAGTCATACCTCCTATTAGTGCCACTCCTGTTGTGGACCATTTTCTTTCAAACCCCCACAACTTACCTACCATAGAGCTATTTACACATTCATGTTTATTGTTTCTGTAATTACTGCAGCAAGGAAATAGAGCCAACTTTCATGTAATCAACAGATAACTAGGTAATAAAATCTGATACATGTTCTAAATGGAATATTACTCGGCTTTTAAGAAAAATGTAATAACTAAATTCAAAAAAAGATGGATTTAGAGAGTGCGACATTAAGTGAGGTCACCCAATATCAGAAAGAAAGAAAAGAATGTTCTGTTGCATATGCAGATCATAGCCTACACCTGTGTATACATGTGTGTATGTAAACAATTGTGGTTACAATACAGAAGGAGTGGTTTTAGGTGTTGAGGAAGGACAGGATACAAAGGGCAGTCACACAAGTCATGAATGGGATACAAAGCAATTATTTCAAGTTTTAGCTCTGTTGTATGTTTTTCTTTGTTTAATGGTGGATAAGTGCATAAACGTGTAATTGATAGTGAAATTGTAAAACCCTAAGTGAAGCCCCACAGCTTCAGAATGGCCATTCTAACTGTATGGACATCCATTGAGACATATAGAGCTTGAGACAGGGCAAATGTTTGAGTGACTATGTTAACCTATCCATGCAGTGTTTATTATTCATGAATTCATCCTAATAACATGATTCTTATTTTTTCTTAATTAAGATGCTGAATGATAGGAGATACCTAAAGTTATCCTCTGGGCTACACACTCACGAGCATATATGTAGACCCACAAAGAAAGAAAGAAGAAAGTAAGAGAGCGAGGAGGGAAGAAAGGAGAAATGGGGATAGAGGGAGAGAGGAAAAGATGGAGAAAGAGGAGAAGGACAGGGAAGAATGATAGTGAAGTGTTAATGAGCTGTGTGTAAGCCATTAAAGGTAAGGCAAAGCAGCAGGGTCAAGACATGTCAACAGACAAGGCAGACTACAAACAGAAAGTAGAAAATATTTGTGAATGGAAAGGAAATGGCACAAGTGAAAAAAGTCACAAATCATGAAGAGAGAATGTAGAGAAAACAGACCAGGAAGCCTCTGAAGCATCAAAACAAGAGCGCCATGGACAGGAGTGCGGGACAACAGAAAAAAATAGTTAAACAAGGGGAATTGGAAGAGGACCGGAACCACGTGCAAATGTACACAATACCAATGTTATCAACAAAGCATGGATTGCTAAAGCTGTGAGGTCAATGTCTGGGGCCAGCTGGGTTGACAGAGAGAGCAACTATTGCTAGATGTAGTTTACATCCGGTAGAAAGATCAGAGTGGGTATAATTTAAACATAGTGAAATGAGGTGAAAATGGTGAAGGAACCACCAGGGAGCATGGTAAACAGAGACAGGGCTCCAGAGACAAGAATCAAAGGTGACCCCGCTACTCCCCAGCCATGAAACTTCAGCCAGGTTCTAAATTCCTTGACTTCCCTACCTTTCCAATTTTGGCCCCAGGTTTCCACATCAGCTGTAGAAGTCTGGACCATATTTCTGCACAGGCCTGTAGTAGGGAGAGATTGTATTATGGTCTGTACCTGAAGGGTCCTCTCGGAAGGTTTATCTGAATTGCAATGCTCAGCAGTGAACATTTAGAGAAGTGATTGGCACCTGAGGACAATGACTTAGTCAACAGCTAAATCCCTGCTAAAATCCCAGCTTAATGGCATCAATGGGAGGTGATGATCTATTTGAAGGGAGCAAGTCAGAGGGCACACCCTGGGAAGATATAGCTAGTCCACACCCTAGCTCACCCCTCCCCACTTCCTGTCCTCACTAAGGTGGGTGACTGTGCTCTACCACACTGTTAACCATGGTGTTCTTTCTCATTCAGCCCACAAACAGCAAAACAATCCAATCATGGACGGAAAACTCAGACACTATGAGCCAGGGACACTCTTCTTTCTTTACTATTTATATAGCCATTTTCTCACCACACAGCAAAGGCTCCAACACATGCAAATGCAGTCTATCTGCCATGCTTTGAATTCTCTGTCAGAACAGCCTATGAAAGATACCCATATTAGAGCACGGATTTGAAACGTCCCATACAGTTTAGGAGACTGTTTGGTTGAACATTGACCTTACCCTCTTAAAGTCTCCCCTCCCAGGTGTTAGACAAATATAAGTATCCCAAGTTCTAAGATCATAGGCAGCTAACTCTATTTTAATTCAGTGCTGATCTCTACAATACCTCCATGTTGGGGAATATTCTATCACACTGTGAACCCCAAGTTTGCATTTCAATTAATTAAATAAACCTAACGTTAGGTCAGGAGGCTGAGTTAGAAACTAGTTGATAGAAAGTAATCAAAGAGCATCAGAGGGCGTCTGGAAGAGACAGACACACTGGAAGTAGTAGGGTGAAGCTTTTTCTGTTTTGGAGTAGAGGGGCGTGCTTCTTGGGAGACATATGCTATGGAGAAGTGGGGAGTCAGGCATACAGAATAAAAGAAAAGTAAAAAAGCCATATGGTAAATGTAGATTAATACAAGCAGGTTAATTTAAGTTATAATAGCTAGTGGGACAAGCTTAAGCTAAGGCCAACCTTTCATAATTCATACGAAGTCTCCATGTCATTATTTGGAAGCTGGCTGGCAAGGCAGACAAAGACTCATTACATCTCCATGTTCACTGTTTTCATCTCATTATTATGCAAGTGTTCCCAAAAGCACATCACAAAGTTTTAATATAACAACTGGTCATTTATCCTTTGATGCCTCAAAGATCTGGATTGAGTTTATTTACTCCTCCTATTTAATCCTGTGTAAAACATGTACAGAGTACCATTAACATAAGTAAACTCATCAACATTCCCTTATCAAAATGTCATCACCATGTGACTCACACCTGTAATTCTACCATTCATGAGGCTGAAGCAGGAGGATTGCTGAGAGTTCAAGGCCAGCCAAGTCTATAGCATGGTATAGTCTACCAAACAAACACAAAGCCTTAAGGCCATCACCAAGCAGCAGTCAGGAATTTCTCATGCGGAGTCTTAAGTAGGCAGAGAAAATTCAGAATTTCCACAAGTATTGTGGGACAATTAGCATGCAAAAGGAGCACTGATGCCCACAGAACCCAGAGCAGTTGCAACCCAGAAGAGGTGCCCAAAGCATCCTGACATCCCCTAGATTGAAAATATCGGCATCAATCCCACTGAGAAGACATGGGGAAATCAAAACAAACTTAAAAAACAGCATAGGCCTGAATGTTCTGGAATAGTTCAACCCCAACTCTGGAACTAGGAAAGGCATGGTGGCAGAGGCCTGCTGGTAATCTGTACTGGGGGCAGGGTGGAGGTAGCAGGATTAGGAGTTCAAGGACACTTTCGGCTACACAGTGGGTGAGATCAAGTCTAGTGAGAGCTGCCTGTGGCACCTTGTCAAAAACAGAAAGAAAAGGAAGAAGAAAAGACAGGAAGAACCCAAGCTCTGCTGTGAAAGTACTGGGTTCAGACCTGGTCATGCAAATCTCAACTCAGCCAAGCCTCTTCTCATTGAAAGCACTGCCATGGGACGGGTAAATGCAAAGGAGCTAGAAGCCACCTGGTGTCTAAGTAAGAACGCAAGGGTGTTAACCCACTAGCCGTGGTTTGTGATTGCTACTCACACAATGACGCCACAGTGGAGGGCTGACTTTCTCCATCAGCCCACATCAGTCATCTCTTTTCCAAACCATGATCGAACAAAATCATCAGACCAATCATCACAAGAGTTGGAAAATCCATGGCACACAGCTTTTGCCTCATTAATAAATTTTCTAAACGAGTTTCCCTTCTAAGACATGCAATCATGAATGTAACAAGTCTGTCATTCTGACTTTCGGTTAGTTGCCCTGTTTTCACTTTGTCCTCCAAAATAAGTGGCACCCAACTCTTTGCTGCACTGATGACCGGGAAGTGTGGGTCGGTAGGATGGCATGCTTTCATTATGATCTTTACCTCATCAGAAGGCTGTCTCCACTAGTGATTAACTGCAGAGGTCCCTAACAATCTCCGGGAGAATTCTCTCACATCTAACAAATAGGCAGGTGTGTGACAGCCAATTGCTATATGTGACTGTGTTCTACAAGCCAAGAATTGCAAAGAAAGCTGGCAGTAGATCCTACTGCAGTTCCTGATGAATGAACTCCAGCACCAGAGAGGACTACTAACAATCATGACTGGATTTCCCCTACCATAAAGTACTAAAAGTCAGAGCAACTTTAGCAATTCCTTGAAAAACATGTCCCTATTAAATCTTTCAAGAATTTGTATTGGTTTTAATATCTGACTTCATATCATCTGATATGTAAATGAGTTACAATTCTCTTTTTTTTCGATTGCAGGGTCATTATTCTAGACCAAAGAGTCGACACTGAAAGGAGAGGAATACTGTCATGTAAAAGTGGAGTGTGTCTTCCCACTGGGGTGGCTCAGTCCAGTGTTTATGGGTAAATGAGACAAGGCAACCCAGGGCTCACGATAACAGTGATACCACAAAAGCAAGTTTGCTCTAAAGTATTGTAAGATAAAGGCTTTCACACGCACAGGGTGATGTTTCCTGGGATAACCAGAAGAGTTTAAATTCACCTCTTCAAAGTAAACAATGCAAACCTATGTCAAAACTCGCAGTAATTCCTCAAATTTCAGGATACACATTTAGGCACTACGCAGTCAAAGTTGTGAAACAGAATGACACTCTGGCTCTGTTCCTAGTTCATGACCTGAGCAGTAACCAGACAGCAGACTGAATTTCACGGAGGATGAAATATTGAAAGGTAACGTGAACCCCAAACGGTGTTTTTCTTACCAGAAGAAGTGAAGCTAGGAAAAGGTATGCGTGCCTTTAGGTTATTTCTCCAAACCACTTTTTCTATTATATAATATTTATATTTCAGAAAAGCAAAGAAGAGGGAATGCAGAAACGTTCAAAGGACTTTACAGTCTGCCCGAGAGCAGAACAGGGAAAGCTGAGTGGGACCCAGCTTTCCCCAGCAGACTGATGTAAAGAAGACCTGACAGAAACTTCTTGAGCCAGTTAAGTAGACCAGGCTACTAGACTTCTCCGAACTCCTCCCAGCACGCCACATGGTGACCAAGAACAAGACATTTCCCTGTCTTATCCACTAATGCAGGAGGAATCCCTCCTGTGCTCCTTCCTCCTAACTGTTCAATTAACCACCCAAGTAAGTGCCTCTCCCTGCCGCTGACACATGCATTGCTGGTTCTCGCCTCTCTCATCAGATCTTTGAAATAGTCCATTCTTTGGACTTCATCATACCTCCCATAAAGGGGAGGATGTGCAGAAACGCATTGAATTAAAAAAAAGTCAAGGTAGTTCCCTTTCAACGGGATTTAACGTAAAAGCCTGTGGAAAGTGGACAGTTACTCCCCAATATGAAATACATACATACACTCAAACTCTGGCGGGGTTGGGGGTCTGACAGGTGCTTGGAAAATATCAGGTTGAAAGCACTGGACCTTCCGTGGCAGTAGTTCTGCTGGGAGGGGGAGGGGGCGCTCCCTAAGGTCTAGTGTGTGTTAAGGTTCCTGCCCCGTACCCAGTCAATGACATCCTCAAGTTCTCATGCCCAGTGCCTGACAGCACCGTATCCCTCCATCGCTTCCCCGAGAGACCTGGTCTCTTCCTCTGCCATGGTGTCGCGCGGGTAGGGCGGGGGCACATGGAACTACGAAGCTGTCCGCACGCTTTCCGGAGCTGCCGGGCGCCACTTACATTCCGGGCTGGAGCTGTAGGGCGCTTCCTGGCGGCCAGTGATCGGCGGCCCAAACGCAGAAGCACCAGAACCACAGTGGGGAGATCATCTCGTTGAGGCTGAGCCGGTAGGGACACCGCCCCAACTGCGAGCGGTGCGCCGCTCGGGATCTGCAAGTCCGAATCCCGCGCAGAAGTTGGGCTCGCCAGGCAGAAGTTGCAAGTGTCGAGCTCGCTCTCGAGGAACGCGACGTGCGTCTCGCAGCGGAGGGCGCGGCAGCAGCTCGACCCCAGCAGGCGACACAGGCAACACGCGAGCGCGTGCTAGTAGTGGCCGGCCAAGCCAACCCCAGGAGCTGTAGCCCAAGAGCTGCACAGCCCCTGCATTGCCTGAGACAACTGGAGACCAGAGAGCCCAGCGGTCCTGCAGCCCCCGCAGTCCTGGTGCCATGGCAACGCGCTCGCCGCCCTCTGGCCCCAACCCCTCCGGAGCGCTTAAAGAGACAGCCCCCCCTGGCCACCACGCGCTCCTTGCGCTGCAGGGCGGTCCCCGCCCCCACGCCCTCTTCACCCTCTCTCCCCCAAGAGGCTTCGGGCGGTGGCTGGGGAAGCATCTGGCACCTCACATCCTGTTCTTCCACCAATAATCCACACAACTCTACTCCCAGCCTCTTCCTCCAAAGCCTTTGAGCATCCTCCGCCCCAAACCAGCAAAGATGCTAAGCAGTGCGGGCTTTCCCCTCTCCAACACCAACCTGCTTAGGACCAACCAGCTGCGCCTCTGCCATCAGGGGAGAGTAAAAGCGAGCTGACTTTTTTATTCCCTCTCGCTCAGCTCCCTCCCACCTGAAGGCTGTGAGGACAGTCTGAGCACAGATCTGGGGGAGGTAAGCTTGAAGTGGGGAAGGAATTGCAATTGACCGAGTCCAATCTGCAGCTCCCTCCCACCTGAAGGCTGTGAGGACAGTTTGAGCACAGATCTGGGGAAGGTAAGCTTGAAGTAGGGAAGGAATTGCAATTGACCGAGTCCAGTCTGCTGCCAAATCGACAGTTGCTGTACACATCGCTGGCGCATCCAGAAGTCCTGGATATTCAAAATGAGATAATCTCCCTCCGCTGTATTTGGCCACCACCTCACTCATTTTAGGCACCAAGTTTTAAGAGGCGCCGTCGATTGATTCTTCTCCAAATCTAGTCTCTTCTTCCTTCAAACCAGCTCCGACTGCCTAAAATCCGCAAAGCAACCTCCAGTTGCTAGCCCCTATGGTCCTTCCAGAAGGGAACAGCGTTTGCTGGAATCAGGGAGCTGAGGCTGTGGTATTGGCCAGCACTGCCAGGGATGCGCAGCCAAGAGCGGAGCAGAGCCTTAGGCAGTAACTTCTCCTACTGGAGGCTATGCCTTTGCTCTGCGCCAGCTGCTGTCTGGAAGGCCACAAGCCTCTGGGAGTGTGTTTCGTGAAAATAAAAATCTATGGCTCATCATGCCCTCCAACAAGGACAGCCCAGGCTTGGAAGCCATAATCTGCGCTTTAGCCCAACAAAACGTGCAGCAATCTGCACGGGGACAACTTTTTCTTTTAGTCCTAAACTTAGAAAAAGTGGCTCCCCAGAGAGTTGTTCCTTGTCAAATACTTACAGTGATACTACCTGGCTTTCTTGCTCATAGGAACCCTAAAAGAACCTTCCTGAAAAGATGTTTTGGATTCCCCCTCGCCCTCCGTGGATGAAATTATCACCTGCCTCTTAGTTTCCATCTTTCAAACCAATGTTCCTGTATTTCTTTCAACTTTTCTGAGACTGAGGAAACAAGTGGGCATTTCTGGAGGGGCTGGAGGGATTCTGTTGAGACGTCTTTGAAAAGGAAAGAAAGGTCTGTGTGAATGACAGTCATACCTGCATGCTTTCGTACTTCGTAATAGTACTCCTCAATTTTCAGATGAATTCTTGTAGTATCACCTATTTATCTTAGACTTATCTGTCATTATATACTCATTCTTTAAGTTTAGCTTGTATATATATATATACACACATATACATGTGTGCCTTCTTTATTTGAGTTAAACTTGTGAACAAAATTTCAAAATTGTAAATGTGCAGCTAGTTAGCTTTTGGCATATATCCTGAAAAGATCATTTTAGAGCTGGTTGCACAAAAGAAACATTTATTTATGCCCACCTAAAATATAAAAGAAGGATTCATTCTTATGCTCTTTCCTAGAGGCTGTTCTGCATACTGCAGGCCCTGGAGACCAGAAGTCCAACCCCAGAGTCACTGAACCTAGGGACAGTGTCAATGAGTGTTCCAGAGGTCTGAGGTCACCGGACCACCTTCTCAGCATAGATTCCTAAACCATGCTGGTATTGTAATATCCACTCTTCATTCTTATCAGGGATGCTGAATTTATTAGTCATCTTTATTTATAAAGAAATAATAATAACCAAGTTAATTGTTTAACCTTCTCTCCTCTTCTTTGATCTCTCCTCTTTCACAGCAATGTTAATAAATAGTCAGATGGCCCAGGGCAAGCAGAGTCCTATGGGGATGAGAAGGCAAGAAAGTTACTGGCTAATACATAGCAACAGTGTCTTCTGAACTGTGTGTCCTTACTGTGTGCAGGACCCTGAAGAAAAGATGAGGCTCACCTTTAAGGCCACTTCTTAAAACTCCAGGTTGTTTTAATACCATTTTGATCTTAATTGTATTAATGACAATGTATAGCATACCCAAAGATAACAGAGTAGATTAACTGTCTCCTGAAATTCCCTGTGAATTGCTAAGCCTTTCTTTGCTTCTAGACTAGTTTTAACTCTGTGGGGGTCTGCAACTAATCCCATTCCCTTCTAGAATGCAGAAAGTTTCTAAAACATTTCCTTTCCTTGTATTAAAGAAAACTTCACAGAAGCAATAGTCTATATTTACTACAAAACCAAATTTTGAGTAAGCCATAACTGAAATTCACAAATATGTGAAGGCCTAAAGATAATGGAAAACTACAGAAATATATGTAAATTATCTGATTTGCATGACTATACTGAAGGATAGCTTGGGTATGTGGGAAGTACATCAGTCCATTGGAAATCCTGCATTTGAACATTTGTCTTTCATGTACATTAGTTTGAAAGCATATTTATTACAGATGAACGAACATTGAGAACACTTTAGATGTGACAGAATAAATATGATTAGTGTATATTACATAAATTGAGGTTTGTTTCAATGTGTTCTTTCATGGATAATTATCTAAATACAACATCACTGCATAAGCAACATCATTATGTGAAATGACCTTAGTATTAATATTTTTCCACGAACTGAATGAACCTGATTTGAATTCAGCTCCCCTTCTGTAGCACGCTCACACACCTTAAAAAAACAGTAAGGTGTACGAGGCATAATGCAGTTAGTGAAGTGCTTGTAGGGCCACCAGGAGGACTGGAGTTCAATTCTCAGCACTCAGCTGAAGAAGCACAACCTGGTTATGCATGCTCATGACCTCAGCACTGAGGAGATTGAGACAGGTGGCTAGCCAAGGCAGCCAGCCTAGCCTAATTTGCAAGGTCCCAGAGAGAGAGCCTGTCACAAAACAAACAAAAAACCATGGTGGAGGGATCATGAGGAACGACATTTTTGGTTAACTTCTGGCCTCCAAACACACGTATGCATGCATGTGTGTGCTCATTCCTCACTGAAAAGGCATACAAATCTGCCCATACTATATTCCCGCTTACAGAAAACAACCAGTTTGATCAGTGAGCATCTGGAAATCTGTCAGCTACAGTCTTTCATATTAAAGCAACAATAAGGCTCTCTGGTTGCAGAGTACTGTAGTCATACAAATGAATCTAGAAATGGAAAAACAGTTTTCCCTCACTGCCTAAAGTGGCAGGCATTATTAAATTAGTAAAGCAAGAGAATGAGATAGGAAAAGGACCAATTTCAAAATTTAAAGAGAAATTTATTATTAATAATAGCCCCCATGGAAAAGGTAATTCAGAATCATCACAAATTGAGTTATCCTTTTTCTCAGCTTATATATATTGTATATTATATATGATACATCAGCATATATCTATATCTCTTTATCTACATATGGAGATAGAGATATCAACAAACCAGATTGAGTCTTAAAAAATAACAGGCACAATATAGCTGTCAAATGTTACCTCTGATGCTAGCCCAATGGTTTGGAGGGACTTCGGTGGGCATGCCTCATGACAGCCCCACTGTCTGTATACCTGTATCATAAGAGTGATAAATCCTAGCCTCTTCCTTGTTGCGGGGAGGGATAAGCCAATTTTATGCTTTGTGTATGCTGGTTATAAAGAGGAGTGCTTACCTTAAAAGAAATAGATTCAAACCAGATGTTCTTCAAATCTTCCTCAGCTGCTACTGAAGCTTCACAGCCACCAAATACTTTATCTTCTTGTCTATCTTCTTCTTCTTCTAACTGAGAAATTGTTGATCCGTGCAGTTCAACAGGCAGGCTGCTGCAAAAACCCTCCTGCCAATGCTTCTCAGCACTGCTCTCCTGAAAACACAAAAACTCCTAGTGTCTGTATGGGGACTGAGCAAAAAGCGCAGACCATCCCATTCAGCAGGTGTTGCAGGCTGAAAGAGGAGGTCAGAAAGCAATTCTTCAAAGGGCAGCCCCTGCCACCAGCAAGTGGAATGAATTGTCGTTATAGAAGTGCCTACGAAGCACTAATGAGCCACGTACACCGAAATCTAGATGTCAGGCAAAGTAGAATGAAATTCACCCAGAACACAACTGAGATTGTCACATCAAGATGTATCTAATCATTCTCACTTTGATTTCATCTGCCACAAAACTGTGTCCCTACAAGTGCATAGCTAACTGTGCCTCCTTGAAGAAAAATGATAAATTCAACATAACATCTCAAGGTGTTTGTTTAATACTTCATCTATCACGTTTTTATCCCACAATACTTGTTAGTCATAATGACTTTAAAATTGTAAGTTGGGATGGAACTCCCATGTATTTATTAGAACATAATGAGAGACGTGGGCAGACACACAGATGACCTGTACCTTTGGTTTTTAGAACTAACACCTTGTACAGCTAATAGTAAATCTAACGTTAAATTACAGTCCTAATTTTTTCTTTTGTTGAAAATAGTTTTTCTTTCATATAATATAACCTGATTACAGTTTCCTTTGCCTATGCTCTTCCCCCTAACCTCCCTTCCATCTGGATCTACCCCTTTCTATCTCTCATTAGGAGCCAAATAGGTATCTATAGGACAAAACAAATGGACAGAAGGAAAAGAGCCCAAGAGAAGGTTCAAGAAGCAGATACAGATGCAGAGACCCCTTGTTTGCTCCATAACAGTTTTTGAAATCTACTATTCGACAGTGTCAAGCACATCACATTTGTGTGCAGTAGATTTCAGAACGTCTTCATTTTGTAAAATTGAAACTCCACACTCATGAAATGTGAATTCTCCTTTCCCTGCAGCCCTTGGGCAGTCACCTTTCTAGTTTTCACAACTAAATCTCCTACTTTAGCTGCTCTGGAAGAGTAGAATCACATGGTATTGGGGCTGTGTTTCTCTAACTGGCCTGTTTTGCTCAGCATCTTTTCCCTCTGTGACAAAGCCTAGGAAGAGGTGTGAGGTGAGAGCTCACTGTGGTTCTAATTTGCAGCCCCTGATGAGTCCTGTCCTCAACTTTCCAACTCCCTGGCAGTCACCTTTCTGTCTCCTCTGGAAAGTGTTTAGCTCTTGTGCATTTGTAACTGGGTTACATGTTCCATTGCCCTTGAATTGAGCTTTCTATATATTTTAAATAATAAATCCTTATCTGATCCATAGTTTTAAAATACATTTGTCCATTTACCCTGTCTGTCACTTAATGCTATTGTTTCCTCTGCTATGCAGAGGGTTCCAGACACTCCACTGCCCTGGTTTGTTTCAGTTGCCTCCATTCCCAAATCTGTAACCAAACACTGTTGCTCAGACCAGTGTTTGAAAGTTTTCTCCACAGATCTTGTCTAGTTATCTTGCTGTTCCTAAAGTGTAAGTCCATAGTCTACTTTGTTCAGGCTCCCATTCCCAATCTCTTTCTGTGTTTATGTGGACTTTTGTGTGGGGTGTATGTGTGTGTGTGTGTGTGTGTCTGTATCTGTGTCTGTGAGTTTGTGTCTGTGTGCCTCTATAATGCAGACAGGTGTCTGTGTAACTATGCATGGATGCCAGAGATTAATAACAGATGTCTGCCTCAATTGATCTTTACCTTTTTCAAACTAACTTACTGATGGATTACTACAGGGTCTCTCACTGAACCTGGATCATGTAGATTTCCTGCTATTTCTTATGTATGGGGTAATTGTTCTTCACATTTGCAGAGCAAGAACGTCATCAACATGGTCACCTGCTAAGGTGTTGGCTTTTATATGTGGTGTGAGGCAAGGTTTGAACTTCACTCTTTGGTGTGTGCTTATCCGGTTGTTCCAGTATCACCTATTGAAAGATTTTCCCCATGTTTATGGTATTTGTGTAGAAAACCAACTGATTCTAAGCATGTAGGTTATTTCTGGGCTCTTACTCTGTTCTGTTTGTGAGAATATCGACTTTGCTTGCGAGCCATGCTGGTTCATTTCCTACAGAGTTACTTTAAAGTAGTGTCTTTGCTGGCACTGGGTCTTGTTACACCTCCAGCTTCAGCCTTTTCCTTTAAGGCTGATTTAGCCACTCAGGCTCTTGTAAATTGATTTGAATTTTAGTATTATTAAAAATAATTCATCAGAATTTTCACAGAGATTACATAGAATTTGTATATCATCTCAGGCAACATGGACATTTTTTCAAATTAGTGTTATATTTAACATTGTTTATCATTATAAACCGGTGTGTGTGTGTGTGCGTGTGCATGCACGCACATGTGTAATATAAGCGTGCCATGTCATACATGTGCAGGTCAAAGGGAACATTCACTATTCAGTTTGTTCCTTCTACTGTGAGGTATGGGGATCAAACTTGAGTCACAAAATAGGCATAGCAAGAGCTTTTACCTGTGGGACCACCTTGGCAGCCCTCAAGTCAGGTTTTCCATTGCTGGTTGTTCCATTTACCCATGCCATCTTCAGTATATTTCATCAGTGTTTCGCAGTATTCCCCGAGAAGACAGTGTACCTTCTTGGTCAGATACACTTTTAAGTGTTTTGCTCTGTAGAGCTTATGATAATAGATTTGTTTCCTTGATTTCTTTTTATAGGTCATTGTCAGAGTACAAAACACTTGATTTCTGCCCACTAGCTTTGTGTCTTTCAATTCTACTGAATTTGTTTATTACTTTTAATAATTGAGGCTGAGTGTCACCAAGGTTTTCTATTTATCTAGTCCCCCAAAAGCAGTAACATTTTCACTTTTTTCTTTTCATTTTGGAATCCTTTCCTGTCTTTCTCTTGTCCTGTTGCTCTGTACAAAACTTTCAGTGCTGGGTTGATCAGCCCTGATGAAAAGTTCCATCCTTGTCCTGAGCTTAGAAACAGAGCTTTCAGCACTGAACGCTGAGTCTGATGGAGATGTGACCTTTATTGTGCTGCACTCACTCCTTAGAGGTTTATTTGTTTGGAGTTTTTATAATAAAACATGTGGAATCTTGACAAATATTTCTGAATCTACTGAGAAGATTGTGTGAGGATTGTCTTTCATTTGGGAATGTAGCACATCATATTTCTTGATTCCTATGTGTTAACCTGTCCTTGCATCATGGGAATAAAGATCACTTAATTTGGGGCCACGAATATTTTTCATATTCTGCTGGATTCTGTTTCCTGACACTCCATTAAGAATATGTACATCTAAAGTCATCAGGGACACTGCTCGTTGGTTTTCTTCTTCGGGTATCCTCATCTGGTGTTGGTATTGGAGCAATCACCAGGCGGAGGGCATCCTCATCTGACATTGGCATTGAAGCATGCATCTCAAGATTGTGCATATCCTCATCTGGTGCTTGTATTGGAGCATGCATCCCCAGATTGTGCATATCCTCATCTGCTTCTTGTATTGGAGCTTGCATTCCCAGCTTGTGAGTATCCTCATCTGGTGTTGGTATTGAAGCATGCATCCCCAGGTTGTGGGTATCCTCATCTGGTGTTGGCATTGAAACATGCATCCCCAGGTTGTGGGTCTCATCATCTGGTGCTTATATTGGAGCATGCACTCACAGTTTGTAGGTATCCTCATCTGGCATTGGCACTAAAGCATGCCATTCTCCAGGTTGTGCCCATCCTTATCTGGTGCTGGTATTGGAGCATGCATCCCCAGGTTGTGGGTATTGTCATCTGGTGTTGGTATTGGAGCATGCATCCCCAGTTTGTGGGTTTCCTCATCTGGTGTTGGTATTGGAGCATGCATCCCCAGGTTGTGGGTATCCTCATCTGGTGTTGGTACTGGAGCATGCATCCCCAGGTTGTGGGTATCCTCATCTGGTGTTGGTACTGGAGCATGCATCCCCAGGTTGTGGGTTTCCTCATCTGCTGTTGGTATTGGAGTGTGCTTTCCCAGGTTGTGGGTATTGTCATCTGGCATTGGTATTGAAGTATGCATCACCAGGTTGTGTTTCTTCACTTGAGTGCTGAGGACCAAATTCCAGTCCTCCTGCTGGCCCTACAAGCACTTCACCAATTGCATTATTACTTCAGCCCCTTACTGCTTGCTTTTAAGTTATTATATTAGATTGGTATGGCCCCCTCCTTTTCAAGTATCTATAAGATTTTTAAGAAGGCTCAACAGTGGTTTGTCCTTAAATGCTTGATAGAATGCAACAGCAAAGGCAGGGTTTTCTTTAGTGGAAGACATTTTATTCATGATTTAATTTTGTTTCTTTTACTTCTTTTCAAGCTTTTTCCCCATGATTCATGTTTGGTAGCCATTTTTTCACTAATGCATCCATTCTTCTTATTATCCAGTTTTTTGGAGTATATGGAATACTTCATAGCACCTCATGTGGTCCTCTGGATGTTCATAGTGTCTATTATAGTGTCTCCTCTTACACTGATGACTTTACTGAATTGAGTCTTTTCTTTTTTGTCACTTAGCTAGGGAGAAAGATAGATACATGCCCAGGGCCAAAAGCTAGACAACCACCCACCATCTAGTCATGGATACAGCAAGAAAGTAAGATATACAGAAAGATGGAAAGGTAAAAAGCCCCAAGGCAAAATGTAGATAAAGAGAAACAGATTACAATAAGAGCTAAATAAGGCCAAGCATTCATAATTAATAATAAGTCTTCATGTCATGATTTGGGAGCTGGTTGGTGACCCAAAAGAAAGCCTGCTACAGATTACTAACATTGAGTTACTTTGTTATTCTTTTTCTGGGTATGATTAGGTATAATATCAGGCTTTTTATTTAAAATAATCCTACTTTTTGATATAAGCAATTATTATTTTAAACTTTTCTTTTAGAATAGCTTTCCCAGTACACTATAAGTTTTATGTCTTATTGTGTACAACTTCATTTGTCACAAGATGCTTTCAATTTTCCTTTTAGCTTTTTTTTATTAATTTGTTGGTAGTTCAAGAAGGACATGTTGTTTAATTGCATATATTTACAAATTTCCTCAGCTTTCATGCAATCCACTATGGATAATGTCTCAGATATCTTTATGAAATAATTCTATTGCTCTTGAATTTATTTTATGTATATGTCAGATTTATATTCTTTGTTTTAATGACACCGTGGCACACCCACTGCTGAAAGTGGGCTACTCTGTCCTACTGTTACTGTACTATATGATCTCAACTTATCAAAGTGTTCTACTATGTTCCTATAGTAGGTTATCAATAAAAGACTGTTTTTATTCTAAAGTCTCTCTTTTCACACATTACTACCTTAATAACTGGTCATATCTAAACAATGTTGCTACAAATAACATTGATAACATAGTTCAATATATTTTATCATGGAGAAGTGCAGAATGGAGCCAAGCAGTGAGATATGTGCTAGGTAGTAGAGATTCTCTAGCCTAATAATTTAGGATGTAGGAGCAAAGCCTTAATGACAACTCCTCTGTTGTGGAATATTAGCTTAAGGTGTGTTGCATTTGTTTATGCAGAATATTTGTTCAATGATTCAAAGATGTGCTGCATTCTTTTCTGTTGAATTTGTTTAACTCTGTAAAGCTGTGTCGGGTCTAATAAAGAGCTGAAAAGTCAATAACTTGGCAGGAGAGGGATAGGTGGGGCTTTCAGGCAGAGAGAATAAAAAGAAAGAGAAAAAGAATGATAGGGAGGAGTCAGAAAAGAAAAAGAGGAAGACGCCAAGTGTCAGCCACACAGCCCCACAATTAACAATGGAACAAGAAGTAAAGAAATACATATAGAATAGAGAAAGGTAAAATCCCAGAGGCAAAAAGACAGGATAATTTTTTAAAAGTGGGCAAGAAACAAGCCAAGCTAAGGCCATGCATTCATAAGAAAGAGTAAGTCTCTGTGTATTTATTTGAGAGCAGGGCAGCAGACCCCAAAGAGCAAAAAGGAAAAAAAAGCAATTGCAACCCTCATTAGCTTATCTTTTGTAAATCAAACTTTAATACCCAGAAATGATCAAAACCAAAACTTGATTATGTAGTTGTACCTTCATTTTCTAACTCAACGTGGATGAAGTAGAAGAGGATTCTGCATGAGCTTACAAATGAACAAGCAATGAAGCTAAGCCTTATTTCAACTGAGGTTGAAACATTCTATCCTAAAGAGAAGAGGGAACTTTAAGAAGGGAACTAAGCCATTCAAAATATGTTCAGGAAGTTCCTGAAACTGACCAGATACACTAGGCTCCTCCCTCAGGATGAGTAGACATTTAAGATTGCTGAGATGCTGCTGCGTAGCTCTCAGACACAACCAACTGCCTGAAGGTGGCATAGGTCAAACAAGCAGCCTAGAAGAAACAAAGACCAGAGGAGCTGCCAGGAAGAGGGTTAAACCAGCTGAGTCTTTGGCAAGGATGATTTCCAACATGCTCATCTGCCTGCAGGTGGTGCACTGTGTCCCAGGTTCCCAGCTTTTGTGAGCTGTCACTCATGCTGGAGTAGGCTTTGGTGATGCAGGCTGTCTTTGAGTCATTTCTGCTCCTGTGAGTAACCTCTCACCCATATTCTTATGAAGAATATGGAGCTCCAATAAAACTCATAGGTTCACCAAGATGAACTTGGATGGTATCCACACATTAGTCTGTAGTAGGCCTCCTATCTAGTTGTGTGTGGTGTGTGTGTGTGTACATGTGTGTGTGTATTGTGTCTCCTCAGGAAAAATCTGTCACACAACAATAAGTAAATAATTAAAAGGTAAAAGTATCCCTCAAAACCCAAATGGTCTTCATCATATCCATTCAAGTAGGCTTAAGAGGTCAGGAAGCATCATCAGGGTCCTTGGAAAGATAATCTCAGACTAAGGCTGAAGCCCTGTTATACAGCCATTGCCTTTAAACACAATCCTCCCCTCTTGTTGGGAAGAGGGAGAATCATGAGAGTTAGGAAGTAAAGGAAACTTACAAGACTCAGAAACCTAACAGGACTTAAGAGTCTTCAGGTAGATCAGAAAGTTACAAGGCTCACAAAGCCCTCCTCAAGTTTATGAAAAGTACATGGTTAAAGAAGGGACCAGGGTGGAAGCTAGACAGGCCACCTCACCTCACGAGATGGGTATCCCTATGATGAATGAAGATGCAACAGCGAGGTAGGAAAGTTAGAAAAGCAAAGCAGAATGTGTGCTGTGGAGGGAGGCAGAACTGGAGGCGCAACAGCAGTGATTGGCACTAAAGGGGCCTGAGGTCGACAGTGGAATGTGTTGTTACCAAGTAGGGTCCGCAGCATAGTGTGCAGCAGCCTGGAGCTGAAGCAGATGCAGACACATCTCCCCAACCCCCAACATGCTGCCGGCTGGATAACCCTGGCTCTGGGAAGCAACAAAGGCCTGAGATGAGGAACAGTCCATTTTCTGGATTAGACCTCCTCAAAGGACCACCATGGTCCATGACAAACCATGTTTGGAGCCCATGTTGATGTCTGTGGTCCATGCTGTTGCCCCAGGCCATGATGAAGCCCAAGATATGGATATTCGTGTTCTGTGCCACTGACTGAATCCATGTTGATGTCCATGGGCCATGCTTACACCAGGACCATATTGATATGACTGGCCTGTACTGCAACTAAAGCCATGATGATGTCCAAGCCAGGCCTCGACAGACGGCCATGCCTGAGTCCATGAGCCTACTGGGTCCTATGATGAGGGCTGTGCTCATGGTCTGTGCTTTTTCCAGAAACTATGTGAAAGTCCACCATCCATGCTCCCACTGAGTATAAAAAGCAAGAAAGCTGCTTTTACAGTGATATTGATGGCTGACTGCAGATACACAGTTGAGAAAGGGGGACATGAAAGGCTTCTGTGACAACCTTTACCCCAACTCTAATCCTCCTACCAAAGTAGCAGCCTAAACCAGAAGCCATGGAAGAGAACTCTTAAAATGTGTGGTAAGGATGCTGAAGTCAGCTCTCTACAATTGATGGCTTCTGGAGGGAGGGTGGACAGGAGGGAAGGTACTCAGTCCTATTTAAGGGATAGGCCACTGAGAGTTGGACCATGCTCCAATTAGTAGATAGATAGCAAGAATTTGACTTGGATTTTTTCTTTATTTTTCTTTTTTTATAATTATTTTTATCCCTTGTGGGGGTTGGTAATGGGGGGAGCAGACATGGAAGGACTGGGAAGAGTATGATGGGGTGCATGATGTGAAATTCCCAAAGGAGCAATGAAGATATTGTATCAATAAAAAAAGAGAAAGAAAAGAAATGCTGATGTGACAGAGAGAGGAAAAAAAGAAAATGGAGGACTGACTCCTGACTCCTGAAGGCTGCCTTCTAACCTCCACAGGGTGTGTGCAGGCATGCATGTGCGTATGTGATACACAGAAATGACTGCATACATGCAGACATACATCATAAATGAGTATAACATAAGCTAAAATACTGTGCTGTGTGAAGGAAGTTAGACATAAGACAGCATTTACTGCCTTGAGATGACGTTTGTAACAGGAAAAGGGACAGCAAATGAAAAAAGGACAGAGAGCTTAGGAAGGAAAGAAAATGAAACAAAATGAGAACATTAATCCAGGAGAGCCAGAGAGAAAGAGAAAACAGGTGACAAATTACAAAGAGCACTCTATCTCTCCCTCTATCTCTCTATCTCTCTATCTCTCTATCT
>LOJH01005632.1:11779-33641 GCA_001685095.1 Ellobius talpinus | reverse complement strand
AGCCGAGTCCGCCTCGGCCTCACAGCCCGAAGCGGAGCACCAGCTTCCGCCTAGCCTGGGGAATGCCACCCGGCTGGGACCTGGCGTGACGGGCGGGGGCGGCTCCAACAGCAGCGGGGACGCCGTGGTGACCCGTATCTCCAGCCTGCTTCGCGACCTGCCCACCCTGAAGGCGGCGGTGATCGTGGCGTGCGCCTTCAGCGCGCTGCTCATCGCCTGCCTGCTGCTGCGCGTCTTCAGGTGGGTCGCGTCACCCGGCGTCTTGCTCAGCTGGCTCGGCGGGCGGTGTCGCCATGCTGCTGTCCCCGCGCTCCGGCCCCACCTGCGCTCACAGGTGCTCGGTCTTGGCGCGCTCCCGCCAGACGCGCATCGTTCTGCCCTCCTTGCTTGGGTGGGATCCGGAGAGCTGGCGCGTGTATTTGGTCCTCCCAGGTGCAAATTTCAGGAACCGGTTCCTCATTAAGGCTGTTCGGTGTGTCCCAGGTCATAGATTCCATTGCTTTACTCTACTCAACGGTTTACACTCTGAGTTCCGACCACCTTCCGCGGAATTTGTTTTTATGCTCACTTTACAGGCTAGGTAACATTCAAAGGGGTGGCTTACACAGGTACTCAGCGGTGGAGGGATAATTTGGAGTAGGGTTCTTCTAACGTGAACCTCGTTCCTGTTCTCCCCCTACCATCTGCAGCCCTTTTTCCCCTGTCCCACCCGCTAGTCCCCTCTTTTCACCTACAGAAAAAGGGAGAGAAAGGGATGCCCGAGGAACCTGGGGACGCCTGCTATGCACCTGATTTGATAATAGGCTTCAGGAGGTTTGGTGACCCTCGACAGCTGCGGTGACTTTCCATTGCTGAGCTTCTAGACTGAGCTGTCCAAGTGCACATTTACAGGGGCCTGAGAAGACCTCAGGGAGGTTTTGTAGGTTGTTCAAGGCCAAGGAGAAAGTGTCCAGGAAATTCAGAGGATCCCTGGAATAGTGAGGCAGGCGAGTTCACAGGGGAGGTCAGTTGGACATTTCTCTGGAATGCTAGGGAAATCCTGGTTTGTAGGAAAAAAAGCCAAATACATCCTGTTATTCCCACCAACCAGCCAGAAATGTGTGTGTGTGTGTGTGTGTGTGTGTGTGGTTTCTGACCCTCTGTCCCATACTATTTTGATGAGCTAGCAAAGATAGGGCAAGGGGCCTGTACCTTTGGAGAACATCTATGGGGCAAGAGCAGCAATTAGACCCAGGAAAGTCAGGGTTAGGAACT
Source organism: Ellobius talpinus (assembly GCA_001685095.1). Classification (NCBI taxonomy): domain Eukaryota; kingdom Metazoa; phylum Chordata; class Mammalia; order Rodentia; family Cricetidae; genus Ellobius; species Ellobius talpinus. Next base: position 32,387 of record LOJH01005632.1, on the reverse strand, counting down.
ACGTGAGGAGAGGTGCTGTTAGTTTTGACGCTGAGTCTAGGCATTTCCTTTGGGGCCCATATGATGAAATGCTGGTCATCTGAGAACAGAGAAGAGGGTCTGTGGTCCCGTGTCCTTACCACTTCCTGCTTTGGCTCTCCCCAACCTTCCCACTTCCCTCCTTCCTGCTGATGAACCTCACTGGGTCTTTGTAGCCACAGCCTAGGCATGGAATTACCTATGTGAGGTGTTTGGGCCCTTGTACACCGGCCCAGTTCACCTTGCTTCTCTTAACCAGTTCTTCTGAGTCTTGTTTTTATCTCTTGCTTTTTCCTTTTATACCCATGGCCCTGGCTTGTGTTTTTCTGTCTCTGGTTGGATTTGTCCTCTGCATCTTCCAAGACCGTATGTTGGACCCTGAGTGGTTTTCATGGACAGCTGAATGGGTCATTGCTTTCTTATTTGGCCTGCCCAGCCCTAACCTTGTGTCTCTGCCACTACACCCAATATCCCACCATACTGCATTGCCCAGTTCGCATGCACAGCAAAGAATCCTTGAGGGTGAGATGCCCAGTTCGTCTTAGTGTTTCTGTGCAGAAGGAGGGGCTGGCATTTAGCTGAGGCAGCGACGTCTTTTACTGATTTCCTCACTGTTCACTTGGAGTCTGCAAACGTCTAGAGCAAGCAGCTCTGAGCCTGGAGGTCTGAAGCATTTAGCTCAAAATAGTCCCAGCCCACACAGCTGTATACTTTTAAAAGAAGGCATTTGAACTATTTTGCCAGTCTGCTCTCTATTACCCAAGAGTCGGGGAGAAGACAAGGCATCGTGTGGCCAGATGTGTGTGTTGGGGGGGCAGGGCTATGAGTTTAAATAGGAGATGTGGCCTGGAAGGGAGAGTCCTTGGCTTTGGTGTGGAAGGAAGGAGACCACTTTAGAAGATAAACGGCTTCTGGTTATGATCAGTATCCTCTTCCTGGGAAGGCCGGCTTGTTAGTTGAGTCTCCAGGCAGAGAACTGCCAATCTGGATTCTGATGGAGATAGGATCTGTAGCATTTTTACAGCAGGGAAGGGCCTTGATGGTACCCAGTCCTCTAGCGTTCTTTTGGAGATGTTGCTCCTCGGAGTGTGGGACAAGTATTGGGTTTCAGAACACCCCATGGTTCTGTACGGCTAAAGGCGGGGCTGCACCTCGACTCTGCTGTGCGGTGCTCTGTTCTGTGACTGTTGTCTATAGCCATGTTCCCCTGTGGACTGGATTAACTGGGCTTCCAGAACAACTGGGCTGCTGGCTAGGGGTCTTTTGTACCTGCTTGCTTTCCATTACTTAGCTGTAGGCCCTGAGTCCTGGTCTTCCAATCACCCAGAATTCCCAAGACCATTTCATTCCTGTTTAAACTTTGCCTGGTGAAGTGGTCCCACCTGCTACCGCTTTCACCTTCCCCTTCTCTTGTGGGTCACAGTGATGCTCTTTAGGCTGAGGTTTCTGGCTGAACCCTGTTGCTCTGTACTTCATGCTCCCTCTTCTGCTGGAGTGATGCTCTCACTCTTTGATTCTCTCAATCTCCTACATCAAATTCTTGGACCTGTAGGCAAGGCCATCTCTTCATGATTGGCATTGTGTCTTGTTCTTGAGCCTTTATATAAGTTCTGCCCAGTGCTCCTCTGCCCTTAGCTGTGCTGGACTCCAAGGGCTCTCTGGTGGCATCATGTGGTCCTTTATTTCTCTCCCTCCCTCCCTTTTGGATTGACTTTTCCAATCTTATAAGGCCCTGGTTTCTCCTTTGCTATCCAATCTGGTAACCATTAGCCACCTGTGGTTATGGAGAACTGGAAACAACTTTCTGAACTGGGAGGTGCTGGAATAATGAGATACACCTGGAATTTATTAAGGGATGCTTGACTTTTTTCCCCTAAGTCTTTGCAGTAATAGTATTTTCTGTCAAATTATAAAATTATACAATTTCAATGTATGGGTTAAATATATTAATTAGGGCTGGGGATGCCATTCAGTGGCACATGTTCTCTCTCTCTCTCTTTCTCTCTCTCTCTCTCACACACACACACATGTTCACACACACATGAGTACAAGTGAGCATGCATACATGCACAAGTGTCTGACAGGTTTAACTGTGTCTTTAGGTTTCTGTTTCTTTTGTTGAACTTAGAAAGCTGGTCTCAAGATCAAGCAATTCTTCTGTCTTAATTAGGATTTCTACTGCTGCGACAAAACACCATGACCATAAAGCAAGTTGGGGAAGAAAGGGTTTATTTGGCTTATACTCCAGCATTGCTGTTCATCACTGAAGGAAGTTGGGACAGGGACTTAAACAGATCAGGATCCCGGAGGCAGGAGCTGATGCAGAGGCCATGGAGGATGCTGCTTACTGGCTTTCCTCCCCTGGCTTACTCAGCCTGCTTTCTTAGAGAACCATAGACTGGGCCCTCTCTCATTGATCAATACATGAGAAAATGCCTTATAGAGGGATCTCATGGAGGCATTTCCTCAACCGAGTCTCCTTCCTCTTCGATGACTCTAGCTTGTGTCAAATTGACACACAAAGCCAGCCGACATACCTCCTGTCTCAGCCTCCCAAGTGCAAAGATTTCAGGCATGAGCCACCATGCTTGACTCTAGCTTTTCATGTATTGCTTTGAAGGCTCTGGTTGTGTAAAATATACCACAAACTCAGAAAGTTAGGGAAAAATACTGTGCTGGTTTTTCATGCTGCTGTGTCAAAAATCCTGATAGAAATGGGGGCTGAGCACGAACTGTTGATCTGAGCTCATGGTTTCAGAGGTATCTGGGCCCCAGTGCTGTGGACCTGCGGTGAGGCAGGGCATTGTGACCAGGAGGTCAGGGTGGAGCACAGATACTCATTTTCTTGTCTCTGGGAAAGAGAGATTGGCCGGATATGTGCCCCACTCTGCCTCTCGCTGGGATCCCCTGGGATGCCAAGTCTACAACTAACTCATTGTTGACCCTCTTGTCTTTTTGCTTGGGAAGACTCCTTGGTCAGGCCGCCTTCACTCAAGCTCCCCAAACCCACTTGAGTTTTGAGTCCCTCTGCAATACCAGGCTGCCGACTGCCAAGGGCAGGGCTTCTGTGGCTCCCTAGTACCTAGTGTCATTCCAAGAATAGGCTGGCATTTAATAAAGATATTTTTAGCAAAAGAATGCTGACCTCCCAAGTATTTTACATTGTTGACGACTCTCCAAGTGTCCCCTGTGACTATTTGCATGGCCAGTGTGGGATGCCTACGGGGTAGGGGGTTTGGTACCTGTTCATTGTCTTAGCCATGCAGAAAAACTGGGGAAGAGAGTGTGGTATCTTTGCTTTTAAATTAGTGTTCTGTCTTCCTGTTTGTTTTCCCTGATGGAGTCACCTTGCTAGACAACAGAAAATACTTGGCTCCAAGTTTAGTAAAAGGAAAGAGCCATGTCGTGAAACCAGGAACTTTGAGTTAGGCAGTCACACTGCTAAGGTCCACATAGTTTTCACTTTGATGTTCTTATTCTGATGCTAACGATTAGGAGAAGATGAAATGCGTGCATGTTGGGATCTTCAGAGCAGTTCTGTCTCATAGTGAAAAATTTTAAATAACTTACGTAGAGGTGAGTGTGGTTGTGGACACCTGTAATTTCAATATGGAGGAGGCAGAGGCAGGAGGATCATGAATTGGAAGCTAGCTGGTACCCAGTATGGCCTTGCTGAAACAAAACACAAAAACCAAGACATATCCAGCAAATGATACTGTTTAAAAGAATATGGAAGTCTGTGATGGGTTAATACTGAGGGTCAACTTGACAAACTCGAGAACCGTCTAGAGGATGGACCTTTAGGCATGTCTGTGACGGAGTCCCTAGATTGGCTTTGTTGAGGTGAGTGGATACACCTTAAATATGGCCAGCCCTGTGGCCTGGGTCGGGGTGCCAGTTGGAGTGAAAGGGGAGACTGAGCTGAGCACCAGTGTTCCTGACTGCGGGTGCCGTGTGACCGGTGCCTCATGCTCCTGCCACAATGATGTCCCCACCATGCTGCACTGTACCTTCAAAATGTGAGCCGAAAAAGACCCTTCCTTAAGGGCTATGTCAGCATAGAGCTATGTAATAGCAACAGGGCAGGTACAGAATATGTCATCCTCTAGAGCTGCTAAAAGCAATGGCATAGGACGGTGGTGGTGTGAACTGAATAAGACTTGAACTGTGGGAAAAACAGTGACAGTGGCAGTATTGGCTATGTGTTGTTGAATGCAGCAGATTATAAAGCAGCATGAAAGTATGGGTTCATTTAACTCAGTTATAAATATATGCATATGTGAATGTGCAAAAAAATATATTAGCATGTGCACATACCTGTACATGTGGGCGACTCTTCCTTTATGTAATTCTATTCATGGCACGATTCTGTATCACCTGGACTCCTTTACAGTTCTGAGTAATGTGTTCATGCGGGCACACTGTTTCCTCGGACATGTCTGAAGACCAGTAGGAAAACAGGGCATACCCCTGGCGATGGGATTCCTGTGTTATCCTACTTGGTTTCCCTGGTTGGGTACCAGGTTATGCTCTGTGCAGCCATGCCTGGGGTTCCTTTGTTTGTACCCGACACTTAGGATAACTGATGCTTTCCCATGTGTTGGATATACTGTAGCGTCTGTTTGCTTTGGTCTCCGTTTCTTTAGTGTCTGCTGGACCCGACCAGCATTCTCCTCTCTCTTTTGTGTGTGTGCCAACACACACATGCATGTGGAGGCCCAAGGAAGATTCTGGGTGTCTCCTCTGTGGCCCTCTACTCTGTCCTCTGATCTCACTGATCTAGGAGTTCACCAGTTTGTCAGCTAAGGATGACTTATCAGCAGACCCCTGTTGATCCTCCTGTCTCCACCCACCCATTGTGGGGTTACAGGCATCTTCCCAGGCACACCCAGTTTTTTTAGTGAGTTCTAGGAATCTAAACTCTGGCTTTCATGCTTGTATGGCAAACGCTTTTACCCACTGAACCCCAGGACCCATACTTCATCTGATTTCCCTGTCTGTTTTAGTTATATTTTTATTTCTGTGATAAAATGCTATGACCGAGACCAAGGCACCTTACAAAAGTTAATTGGGCTTTGGTTTTAGAGGGTTAGCGTTCATGATGCTTCTATGTATTAATAAATCTTTTGATTTTTATTTAGTTTTACTTTCTATTACAAAAAACTTATTCTCTCTCTCTCTTTTTCTGTGTGTGTGTGTGTGTGTGTGTGTAGGTTAGAGACAACTTGGAGTCAGTTCTCCCCTTCTACCATATGGGACTCAGGAACTGAACTCAGTTCCTTAGGATGGGTGACAAGAGCTGTTATTCACTGAGCCACTTTACCTGCCCCATGTGTTAATATTTTACTATCAAGGCAAACTCTAGATAGGAGATCAAATCTGGAGAGAATGGTGGCTTGATTCCAGAGTGCCTTCTGGTGCGTGTGATCGCATGGTGTTTGTGAGTATCTTGGAGGTCTTGGAGGTGGGCAGACATCTCTGGGTTGGCTGCTTGATGCCTTTCGTGAAAGAGCAGGAGGTAGATTTTTTTCTTTTAAGGAGCTATATGTAGGAGTAGAAAACTGATTTTTCTTACCTTTTTGACATTGGGTGCTGGTAGCCTTGCGTGGATTCAAGGATATGACACTCATAGATCCGAGACTCCAGGGACCCTTTGCCCCAGGGGTTCCCCTATAATATCTCTTTCAGTGAGCTTTGAGAATTGAACCTTACTCTCCCGTGATATGGCTGCCAGCAAAGGAAGCTTTACACATTGAAACCGCAGCTTCCCCGCTCCCTGGCTTGGCTGCTCTACTGGTTTTACTGTACAGGCACTGTTTCTCTCCTGTCTCTGGTGGCTGCATGCTCAACCCCTTCTTATTTCAAAATCTCTGTAAAATCCTCTTATCCGAAAGGATTTGTTTTGGTGCTTCCCCAGGGATCGGGAAGACAAAGTTGAGGTGATCTAGCATTGCCTGGTGTGGTGGCGAGGGAGTAGCCAATGTTCTGGAGACAGTGACCCCTTGCATACCCAAGTTGCTATCTAGGTCCTGGAGAAGGGGCTAAAGTTTCCTACTTGCCTTGTGTTTCCCAAATTTTCTATGATTATTGTTTATAATAAGGAGAAAGTTAAATATAAGTACTAACTCCAGGGCTGGGCAGGGTGTGTCAGGAGGACCCCTCCAACTCACTGGCCAACCAGCCTAGCTGTATTGAACTCTAGCCTCCGTGAGAAAACCTGTCTCAGAAACCAAGGTGGAGAGTAATTGAGGAAGACAACCAGTGTCAACACACAAATGCATGCGCATGCCCGTCTGGATGTTTGCATGTACATGCAACACATATAATCACCATTACTTATGTAGCCATAAGCATCAAGGGTACTAGGGCTGAGCAGCTCTCAAATATGGCTTTCTGGTTTGCTTGTTGGCAATGTGAGCATTCTCTAAACCATGCTAGGTATCCACTCTCCGTTATTAATTACATACAGTACATGCTTCTGAGGGCTGGTGGGATATTTAGGATAACATCATGTCAACCACATCCCAATTTCTCCTTCAAGCAGCTGAGTGTCCTACGGTACCAAAAACTATGGCTCTGAAGACAGAGGTAGTTTCTACTCGACCTTTTGTCTTGTTTCTGCTCCGGAGCAAGGCAGCCATATGGTCAAAATAATCAGGCAGCCGTATGTACCTCCGAGCATGTTTCAAGCAAAATTGATAATCATCTCAGCTGAACCCTTTTGACTGCTTAGCTCCCCAGCAAAGACGGTATCATGTGACCACCCTTATGAATAGGCCTTTTAGGCACGAGCACCTGCCTCTAGTTCTTTCTAACAAATTGAAAAGGGAAGAACAAATCCCTCTTTAATGTAACCCTGAGCCCCTGGCTTACATGGCGTTTCCATAGACGCCCTGGCACACACACTCTTGCCGGTGTAGGTTCTTGTGATACCAGACATGTGTAAGGCTAAGTGGGAATGGGATTGGCTGGGCTAGGGTGGGGTGAATGTGTCCCACCAGGAGGGAAACCCTCCTGGATTTAAGCAGTAGCTTCTTGAGTTGTGTGTTTAGTTTTCTGGTGCATGCTTAGGTCTAAACCTTTGCAAGGGGACATTCAGGGAGCAGGCATTTAAAATCATGTTCTTTCTTATGGTTTCACTTAAAAAGCAACAATAATATCTCCTAATCTAAGGGCAGTCTGCAAGGAATCCAGACTTCATGTTTATATTCTGGGGCTGTGGGGAGGAGGAAGTCCATTCTAGGTAGGCATGGCTCAGAGGAGAGCGGTGATACAGAGGACTCTGGCAGTGTTCCCCCAGATCTGGGAGGCCTTGGGCCCTGGAACCTCTCAGGTGTGCACTTTCTTCACATTCAGGGCTCTGCTTCTGCAGGACCCCACCCCCCACTTTGTACTGAACAGTTGGAACAGAAACCCATAGCTAAGAGAGCTGTAACCCCAGGCATTTGTATGCTCAGCTGTGCTCTCTCCCTGGGCCTCCAGGATATGGCAGGCTGCCTTTGGCCTGTCAAATGGGTCTCTCTAACACTTAGCCCAGCAGCAAGGACAAAGTTTGACTGAAGAGACAGCGCATTCTTCCTAATGTTTCACAAGTGCCTCTGTGAACACAGGGTGCTGTGCTGAACAGGGAGTACCCCAGAGACAAGGAACATCAGTAGGCAAGGGAAGATAGCACCTTTATTGTTATCTGGTGGGAGGGAAGCAGGGAGTCACAACAGGGGAGTCACAAATCAAAAGTGGCTTTGGCTGGAGATAGAGTGGCCTGGGAAGGCACTGTAGTAGAGGAGGGAGATTCGTACTTAGCAGTAGGAAGGACGTCTTCTTCCAGGCTTGGATAGACAAGCAAGTGGAATGGTTAGTTCTAGCTGTCAGCACAGTTTCAAATCGTCAGGGAAGAGAGTCCCAGTGAATCATTGTTGGGGTCAGATTGGCCTACAGGCATGTCTGTAAGGGGTTGTTGTCTTGATTGCATTGACGGCTGTGGGAATGGCCTGCTGTGGGTCCTGGATTGTCTAGGAATTGCAAAGATGACCTGAAGAGTAGACATACATGCATTCATCCTCTTTGCTCTTGACTGTGGATGTGATAGCTGCTTCAGGTTCCTGCTTGACTTTCCCAAGTCTGCAATGGACTGTAATCTGGAATTCTGCGCTGAAATACAGCTATCTTCCCTGAAGACCTCATTGTTATACAGTTCTGTGCTGGGTGGTTTATGCTTCCTGCTCCAGGTAAGGGTGCTTTATTGGGTTTCCCATTTTACAGGTGAGCAAATCAAGTCACTGAGTGTGGATGTGTCTCGCTTAAAGGCGAAAGCTGAATGGCGAAGGGGAAGGGTCCAACTAATGCTTCTTCTGTTGAAATATATTTGGAAAACACCCAATGCTTTCCAGAGGATTTGGCATGATGGAGGAAACTGAGGGATAATTGAATACAGTGTGAAAAATTAAAGGGCTGTTTTCAAAAGAGTGGTCCAGAGGAGTTCTTAGGTACGGAGTGAGTGGCTGAAGAGTGATTGGGTGCAATGGGGGTGCATGGTGTCTAAGGAGACCCGGAAAAGGTGTTGGAAGAACCAGTTGGCAGGGCCGGAGGGCTGAGTGATGCTGAGAAAAGGAAAGCATCTGAGACTCAGGGTGTGCTGTATCTGTTTGGGAGGACAAGAGAGAACATCCTGCAGAGTGTGTGGGTGATGGGTCACGGGGCAGTTGGATTGGAAGCTCCTAGATCTGTAGTTGAGATCTTATGAGTTGTCTGGATGTTGTCTAACACCTAAGGCCGCGGTCCTGACTACCTGTATTGGGATCTATCTACAGTTGGTACCATTTTGCCAATCCCAAAGGAGTGGAGACAGGAAGCAGATTGGTGTGCTGATCATGGCAAAATTGCCAGGGAAGAAGGAGGGGGATCCTGGCTGATGGGCGTATCATTACATCTGTCAGGGCTCATAGGCTTAGAGTGGAATTATTAAATATCACCCATGATAGGACTCAAGATTATCTAAACCACAGCTAAGAAACTGAGACAAATTTTGCCAACAGAAGGCCTGGGACTTGCAAATTCAGGCCACAGACAGGTAAGCTAGTCTGTTTTGTTTGGATCTGATACTGATTTTGAAAACTGGGAGAGCCGAGAATACTTAATGTAAAGATTTGGGGTCCCTCTTCTCTTGCTGGGTGAGAATACATGGGGGTATAATGACAGTGGACCTCAGACCAGGAAGGGACAGGAGCTGGCTGCTGCCGCCCCCTTTACGCTGGGCATGGCACTGATCTTTTTATTATTATTTTTACATTTATGGATTTATTGTGTGAGTACACAAGTGTGTGTGCTATTTTTGCATTTTTTATTGTGTGTTTGTTTGTACATGTAGGTGAGCATGCACTGCAGTGTGTGTGTGTGTGTGTGTGTGTGTGTGTGTGTGTGTAGGAAACTTGTGGGAGTTGATATTTCCCTTCCATCATGCGAGTCCCAGAGATCTAACTCAGGTGATCAGGCCTTTCAGCAAGCACCTTGACCCATGGAGCTGTTTCAATGCCTCCAGGCACCGCTCCTGGGGACTTAGATTTGAAGGCAGTGCTTAGTCACCATCTGTCATCATGTTTGTTCCCATGTTTATGTCACACCATTTCCACTTCAAGGGTTCCCTGTATTTACAGGGCACTGTGGCACTGTGGCATTTGAGTTGTTGACTTGCTGCTTTGAGTCACAGGGCTGGGTCCATGTTGGTACATTGGGGCAGCAGCATGGGGAGGGGCAGCACCCTGACCAGGTGAGGAGTGGGTGCCCACAAAGAATCTCAACACAGCCTCCAGGAGGCCCAGGCTGAGTGGCTGAGGCAGAGCCTGGCTGCTGGAGATCCTAAAGTCATTGCTGCAGTAAAGGGACAATCTCATGTTACATGTGACTGTGTTTAGTTGAAGTTGCCCATCTGGAGTAGAGCAAGATGAGATTCAGATATTACTGGCTCGTTGAGACTACCTTATAGGGCAGACACTTGTCAGATGGAGCTCCTGGATGCTGCAGTCCTGCTGCAGCCTGGGTTCAGGGGAAGGTTCCTGAGATGGGGAAGGGGTATTGGCATGAAGAAACGAACTGTTCGACCACCAGATGAGTTTCATACAAGTGGCCAGTCCCAATTAGCTCCAGACATCTTTATTTATGTATCAAAACAAGCATGTTTTTCCATACTAACAAGTTTTTCCCAGCCTCCAATGTTAACCTCTGGAAAAAACATATATGTCAAATATGTTTTTTCTCCCAACTTTTACATTGAAACATCTTTAAACCAAAACCAATACTTATCATTTTGCTAGCTTGGCAAAATATTGAGCCAGTACATCCTGTCTTTACAAAACTAGAGGTGATAAACATAGGCATACATTTTCAAGGACAACAATCTCACTCAAAGCATATTTACAGAAATAGGGGTGACCTGCCTCGGATCCTGTCAGCACTGAATCAGAACAGCTCCCGGGGTCTGCAGTGACAGCTGGCATCCCAGGATAAGAAACCTGAGAAGCATCGGCTCCCAAGAAATCTTAGGGGAAAATGTTTGAGAAAAAAATGGGGTTTCCATGAATGATCATCTCTTCCATGTATGATTGATAAAATGGTACTAAAACTGTCAAGAGAATCATCAGTTTTATGAGTGAGCATACAGGTTGCGTGGTCTCAGCAGTCTTCTGTGCTGTCCCAAAGTCCACTGGTTCTTGCCAAGTGAGTCTGTCCTGTGGGCTTTTGCCTCGTCTGGAGACCCTTTGGACAAGCACTCATATACTGGTCTGAAACTAGGCCGCATGGCTCCCAACACGTGCTGTGCTCAGGACAGGTTGCTGGGGAAGGGTGCATTGGTAACAGGCAATGGTGGCTTTTCTATAGAGACCCCAGCTAACCTGGGACTCAGGTACCTCTTCGGTAAAGGATCCTACAGAGGCCATGACTGGAAAGGGGGGGTCCTGGGGTCCAATTCTACCATTTCTGTGTAGTTCAGTTGGTAGAATGCTTGTGTAGAATGCATGAATGCCCGGGTTCATAAAATTGGGAAGATGGTCCCTGCCTGTTATCTCAATACTCAGGACACAGATGCAGGAGGCAGAATTCAGGGTAATACTTGGCTATAAAGCAAGTTTGAGGCCAGCCTGAGCCCCTGTCTCAAAACAGCAAAATCCAAAACAAATAGTGTATTCATGTGGTTCAAACTGTACATACAAGGAATAGGAGTAGATAGTAAAAAAAATTTTCACATGTCCATAAGCTATTTTTTTTAACTAGATATTGTCAATTTCTTGTGAATATTTCCAGAAAGATTGTGAGATAGAGACAAGTTAATGTAATAGTCACATGCACACACATGCATGCACGCACACACGCACGCATGCCGTCACTGAGATTTACTTTACTGGCTGCACAGTTCACCCTTTAAAACATTCAACACTGTGTCGTTTAGGTTATTTTATAGAGTTATGCATCCATCACTAAGGTCAGTTTTAGAATGTTCATCACTCTAGGCTGAAACCTTGCAGCCATCGAGGCTCGCTCTCGATATGCCTTTCCTAGCTCCGGGTGACCGCTGATTGACCTCCGAGTCTGTGGCCGTCTCTCTTTGGACTGACACATGGCTGCAGTCACATCACATGTGGTCTGTTCTACTCAGCATTGTTTTCTCAGGGTTCATCTGAGTCGGTGTTTTTACCCCTCCCCCCAGTAGTAGCTTCCTATTTAGTTACTGTGTCACTTTATCTTTTTCAAGATCAATCTATATTTAAAAATTATGGGTATATGTGGTTGTCTGTGTCAGGATATCTGCATGTGAGTGCAGAGGTCAGAGATATTGGATTTGCCCACAGCTAGAGTTACAGGTGATTTTAAGCTGCCCGATGTGGGTGTTGGGAACCAAACTTGGGTTCTCTGCAGGAGCTGTACGTGCTTTTAACTGTGGAGCTCTCTCTCCAGTTCTGTATGCCACCTTCATTTATCCATTTGTGGTGGTCTGAATAAGAATGGCCCCCACAGGCTTATATATTTGAATGTTTGGTCCCTACTTGGTGGAACCATTTGGGAAGGGTTATGAAGTGTGGCCTTGTTGGAGGAGGTGTGTCATGGGGGTGGGCCTTGAGGGTTCAAAAGTCCATCCCATTCCCAATTGGCCCTCTTGCTGCCTCTTGCTTGTCCATCAGGATATAAACTCCCAGCTACTGTTTCAGAACCATGGCTGCCTATCTGCTACCATGCTCTCTGCCACAGTGGTCATGGACTCACTTTCTGAGACTGCAAGCCCCCAATAAACTTTTTCTTCTTTAGTTGTTGTGTCTTATCACAGCAATCGAAAAGTACCTAAGATGCTATATTCTCAGTTGATAAATATTTGAATTGTTTCTGCTTTTTGGCCGTTATGAGCAATGCTGCACTGAACATTTGAATGTGTTTGTGTGGACGTATGATTTAATTCTTCTTGGGTATGGAGCTAAGGGAAGACCTTCTTGTTCTTGGTCATTTGGTAATGTCTGTGCTTAGCGTTTTAAAAAGCTGATGGCTATTTAGGATGATGACATCATACTATTCTGTGTCTTGCTAGAAACATACAGAGGACACAGTTTCTTCATATCCTTGCTAACCTTGGCTGCGGACTGTCTCTTTGATCCTAGAGAGTGTGAAGTGGTACCTCACTGTGGTGGTTTGGTTTGCACTGTGCTGTTTGATAATGGTGTGACTTTCCCTGCATGAATGTATCGGCCATTTATATGTTTGCTTTAGAGAACTATTAAGATCTTCTTGCCTAGGGACTGGGGGAGCTGGTTCAGTGGGTAAGAGCTCTTGCTGCTGAAGCATTAGGACCTGAATCTGAACCCCCTAGCGCCTGTGTAAAAAGCCAGGCATGGTCACGTGACCATGTAACCCCAGTGCTGTGCACTGTGTGTGAGGTTTGAGAGCCGAAGACAGAAGGATCTCCGGGCTTGCTGGCTGCAAACCAGGCTCCAAGTTCAGTGAGAGAGCCTGTCTTGAGGAAATAAGGTAGGGAATGGTAGAGCAAGACACCCAGAGTCCTCCTGACTCTGCCCATATGCATGGCTGCACACACACACACGTGTCTATATCTCACATCCACACACCAACACACTCTGTGCTGGTACTTTGTATCAGGTTGATGTAAATTAGAGCCACTTGGGGGGATCTCAGTTGAGGAATTGCCTCTATTAGACTGACCTGTGGACAAACCTATACGGCATTTGTTTTTGATTAATGATTGATGTAGGCAGATCCACCCCAGTCTGGGTGGTGCTTTCCCTGGTAAGGTGGTCTTGGGTTGTATAAATAAGCAAGGTGAGTTAGCCATAGAGAGCAAGGCAATAAACAGTATTCCTCCATGGTTCGGCCTCTGCCCCTGCTTGGGTACCTGTCCTGACTTCCTCAGCAACAGACTACGATCAGGATATGTAAGCTAAATAAATCTTTTCCTTCCTAATCAGTGTTTTATCACATTAGAAACCTAACTAAAACACACTAAATAAAAAATGATATCACCATTTCATTATTGAGACATAAGAATATTTCTGTGTTGCAAATGCAGTTTTATCCCATTTCTGGCTCTTTTTACTTTTTGTATGGTGTTCTTTGAAGCACTACAGTTTTTTTTTATTTTGATGAAGTCCAATTTATCTATTTTTTCTGCATTAGCTTCTGATATCCTAATCCAAGGTCACAAAAGCGTATCCTATGCTTTCTTCTGCGAATTATAATATAATGAATAATAGCTTTAGTTCTGAGATATGTCTTATGTATTTATGTACTTCTCTAGAAAATTCTATGAGGTAATTTTTGTATATGATGGCTTAATGTTTTACGAACAAGTGTTCTATGGGGGCAGCAGCTTCCAAATTTATATTTGCATGTGGGTATCTTCTCTTTCTTCATACATATACTATGTGTCTCATCTTGGATTATATAAATATCAATCTTGCATATATGAGAGATATTTCTTGTCCATGTATAGGCAGCAGCTCCATGTCAACAATGTGGAGACTTCATGCTCTGTGTGGCCAGTCTCTTACTAATGGGCACTTGTATGTCACATGTAGGCTGAAGCATATGGTTAAGGTGGTCTCCCAAAAGGGAAATTCTTGGTAAGGTTTGTACCATTGTAAATGACAGGTGTTACTGAACTGTGTGTGTAACAGCCTGTGCACCCAGTAGCATCATGAGAGGACCTGTTTCCCATGCCCCGCCCATTGTGTATCTTTAGTCATTTTGATGTTTGCTAAGCTTGCAAGTGGATAATGGGGTCTCTTTAAAGGCTAAATTTGCCAGATGCACAACCATTTGCTTGCTTTTTCTCTGCCTGTGACCTGCCTGCTTTTATATCCTTTGACACATTTTTCAATTAGATGATTGGCTTCTTTTATTGATTTGTAGATACTCCTTCTGTCCATTAAGGAGGTTAGTTTACATCTGCACTGCAAATTGGATATATTTTCCAAGCTTATCGTTTATCTTGACTTAAGTTATTATTATTATTTTTCCCCGTGCCCCCCGCTGACTTAAATTATTTTTCTATGTTTGAATTCAGCACCCTTCTCTTTCTATGGCATTTGGATCTCTTCCATGTTTTGTGCTAACAGTTTTATTTCCTACCCTTAAGTCTATCTATCTCGTTTATTATGATAGAGTGTGAGATATTGGTGGCTGTAAGAAAAACACTGGATAAATGGCTTTCCCCGAGCCATACTGCCACCTTTATTCTATGTTGGGATGTAGTAGGGTCTGCCTCCGGATGCTCTGGTCCACTACAGTGTCTCTTGTGGGTCTGTAACTCAACGCTGTGATTGTGGCTTCATTGTATGGAGAAGCCAGTTCCCTCCATTACTTCTCCTTTGCAGAAGGCTGCTGGCTCTGTGTCCGCTTCTATGCTTGGAATTGTGTTTGTTTGAGATGGGGGGAGGGGGGGTCTCCCTGTGTAGCCCAGGCTAGCCTTCATCTTCCTGCCTTAGCCTCTGGATGCTGGGATTACAGGTGTGTACTGACACTGGAACCAGCGTGTCTAGATTGCCCAACACAAACCTTGTTAGTATTTTATTGTATTTCATTAAATGTGGAGGTTAGGCTAATTTAGATGGCCCAGCGTCTCCATGAGACAGAAGCTAAGCATGCCTTTCTTCCACGCACAGATGTCTTCTGGTGACTTGTAGATGTACTAGGAACTGCCTGGCAACCAAAGGAACTTGGGGCTGTCCTTATAGTCACCTGGGAAGTATCACAGACTGCCTGCACTTCTCAGGGGTAGATATACCCAGACTCTGTGCATATCTCGGTATACCTAGCACTTCCTGTCTTTTGCTGGTGTGGGACAAGTTCAAAATTTGAGTCCCACTTACTAGGTTAGGCTCATCGGCATCTCCTGGTTTTTGTTTCCCTAACTTCATAGTATGAACTCCCCCTGCATTTCTAGCATCAGGCATCATGTGTGTGGTTGTGCTAAGCCCATTGTGGTGGCTGCTCTTACTGTCACCCCAGGGGAGAGGATGGTAGAGGACCAGGCATACTTACAAGTCGTAAGTGGATTGTGTCCCACAGTAGGGCTGTTGACAGGAGTCAGAACAAGGTTTAGGTGTCCTTAATGATCTCAGGAAAAAATGGGGGAAAACTTAAGGTCCTATGGAGTAGGTTGGCTGGATGATCCACCATCAGAATCCCAGAACCTGGAAAGAAACAGCTATGAAGATGTTTGTTTTTAGGATGAGTAGCTTATTCACAGGCACAAAGACAAGGACTAGGATTCAAACTTCTGTCTCTAGACTCCTTGGTCTATGTCTCTGACTGCCATGCTCCAAACTGAGCCCACTCACTGGGGCTCAGTGTTGCTCTGCTCTGCCTTGTTGGGGAGTGCAAGTCTGGAAGGGTTCTTTCCGAGTTGTTCTGCTAGCCCTGGAGCTTGCTCCCCAGCTTCCTTGTTTGTCTGAGTGAAGCTTGCAGGCTCATTGGAAACTTGATTCTGGCCAGCTGTTGGAGAGCCCTCTGAGTAAACAAATCTGGGGATGACATTCCAGGGGGAAAGAATTTAAAAAATGTATTTATTTTGTAATACCTCCCTCTTGTCTTTTCATTAATTTTCTCTTTATTCTGGAGGATTTTATACCTGTATACAGTGGGATCACACATACTCATATACTCCCCTTTTCTCTCCAGCTCACAGATCTTCAATATGTCCCCTTCACATCTTTAGGTCTTTTTTTTGGGGGGTATGTATTTATAACCTGTTAAGTCCAGCTAGTGCTGCCCCATATGTACATGGGTGTGGAACCCTTTACTGGAGCATGGGGATCCTATCAGTGCCCATATTTTTTAAAAAGAACGATCCTTTCCCAGCAACTGTCTACTACCAATAGCTTCCCAGTAAGGGGCGGGGCCTGGAAATCATCTACTACATCTCTGCTGAACTTTTGGTTCACTTGATTGTGTGCAGGCAACCACAGCTGCTGTGAGTTCCCGAGTGTGATGGTTATCTCCGTCATCTCTCTAGGACACAGAATCTCACAGCACTCCCCCACATCTTCCAGCTCTCCCATTCTTTTTGCTTCTCCTTCCACAGTATTCTCTGAGCCTCAGTTGGGGTGGGATAGGGTTGATACAGATGCCCCATTTAGGACTGATCACTCAGTCTCTTCTTCTTAGTACTGTGACCAGTTATGTATCTCTCTGTTGACTACTGCTCACTGCAAAAAGTCTGATCAAGACTGAGAACCGCCCAGGTCTGTGGATATAAACATATGTAGGTAGGAGACTCTTTGAAAACATGACCATTTAGCAAAATAACAGAAGCAGGCTCTCCCTTAGGCTCTGTGATTTCTCTAGCCTTAGGCTTCTGGTCAGGTTTATAGTACCAGGTATGAGCTCTCTCTGTGGAGCAGGCCTTATAAAAGATCAGAAAGTGGTTGGTTACCCCCACAACAGTCATGCCACTGTTACACAATTGGGCACATCTTGCCTGGCAGGCTGCTGCTGTAGCAAACAGGTCCAACTCTGAGTAAGATAATTGACGTCTTTTCTCTTCCAGAAGCTTCTACAGCACCTTCCTGCACTGTGACAACTTGTCAGCAGGGAGGAAGTTGATTGTTGGTTCAGGATCAATTTCTCTGTGTTCTGTAGTCCAAGTGTGTGGTGTCTTTAGCAAAAGTCTTCCCATGTAGTTTGGTGGGTAATCCAAGACAATGATAATACTCTGTATTGTTTGGATGTCTATGGGACCTCCTTTGACTCAGTTCAGAAGGAGAGATGCAAATGGCTAGAAAACACGTTAAGAAGTATTCTGCATCCTCAGCCATTGAAAGTGTCTCAGTTAGGGTAGCTGTGAAGAGACACCATGACAACAACAACTCTTATAAAGGAGAATATTTAACCTAGGGCTAGTTTGCAGTTTAGAGGTTTAGTCCATTATCAATCATGGCGAGAAGCATGGCAGGGTGCAGGCAGACAGGATGCTGGAGAAGGAGCTGAGAGTTCTACATCTTGATCCTCAAGCAGCAGAAGGAGACTGTGTACCACACTGGGCATAGTTTGAGCCCTCAAAGTCTGTCCCCACACTGACACACTTCCTCCAACAAGGTCCTAATAGTGCCACCCCTATGGGCCAAGCATTCAAACGATGGGGCCATTCAAACTACCACAGAAAGGCAAATTAAAACTACTTTATGATTCCATCTCTCTGGAGGTAACTACTGATGTGACAAGACACCATGACCCAAAACAGATTGGAGTGGAGGTGGGGGAAGGATTTATTTTGCTTATGCCTCTCCATCACTGTGCATCATCAAAGGCAGTCAGGGCAGGAACCTGGAGGCAGGAACTGAAGCAAAATCCATGAAGGAGTGCTGTTTACTGACTTGCCCATCATGACTTGTTCAGCCTGCTTTCTTATATAGCCCTAGACTGCCAGCCCAGGGGTGGCACCACCTATAATGGTCTAGTCCCTCCCCTGTCAGTCACTAAGAAAATGCTCCAGGCTTACCTGCCTGCAGCCTGATCTTATGGATCTATTTTCTCAGCTGAGGCTTCCTCCTCTCAGGTGACTCTAGCTTGTGTCGAGTTGACATAAAACCTATCTGGCACACCCAGTCAGAATGGACATCATCAGGGATGTGAGTGTGGCTGTAGCAGAAGGGGGAGCTTTTACATACTGTTGATGAGGAGGAAAGCCCGTGCAGCCATTCCAGAAATCAGTCTGGAAGTTTCTCAAAAAACTAGAAACTCAGCTGCCATGTGAACCAGCAATACCGCTTTTTGGGCATGTGTCTAGTGGACTTGATGTCCTACCACAGAGACACTTACACATAGATGTTTGCTGTGTAATATTCACAATAGCTATGAAATAGAACTGACCTTGATGTCCATCAACAGATGAATAGATAAGAAAAATGTGGAGTTTATGCACAATAGAACAGTATTACTCAGCTATAACAAAGAAGGATATCATGCAAATTTCAGGTAAATGGGTAGAAAAATCATGCTAAATGCTGTGACTTAGGCCAAGGAAGATAAACCCCTCATCTTCTTTCTCATATTGCATAGCCTGCCTTCAAATGTTGTGGTTTGTTTAATTTGGAGCAAAAGTGGAAGCCAGGAAATGGGAAGGGTGCTCTTTGGGCTTGGGCACCTTAGAGGAAGGACATGATAGATTGTAGGTAAAACAAAAGCAGAGAGGAGGTATACTGGGGGGGCAGAAATGCTTAGGTAAGGGGGCACAGGGTATGGGAGGAGCCAAGGGGCAGAGGGGAGGATGATACAAAGGGAAAGTACATGAACACTCACATGGCATCCTACTACCTATCTCCCAGTGCAACTGAAAGAAAAGAAATAACTGGAAGGATAGTAGAATAATACATGGGAAAGAAGGAGAGGGAATATCAGGGGTTAAAGAATTAATCATGAATGAGAGGGGACATGGGGGAGAGGAAAAGGTAGTGTGGTAGGTTAATCAAAGCTGAGGATGTATAAAAAAACCTGTGGGAACCTACTAGTTAGTAAGTGAATTTCAAAATACAGCTTAAAGAGAAAAATTAGGAAGGAATTATGGTGCAAGGATGGACAATGTTGCTTCCACTATAACATGGGTTATTAAATGAAAATCTCAGTGCAAGGCAGAATGGAACAGTTTCGAATGACTTCTGTGTCTCATTGGAAATTATTGTTAAAGGGCTCTAGAGATGGTTCAGCATGTTAAGTGCTCTCTGTACAAACACAAGGACCTGAAGGTGTTCAGATCATCAGCATCCAAATAAAACATCTGATATGGTGGGCTCTGCCCATAATCTCAATCCTGGGTTGAGGGAGGGGTGAATGGAAACAGGTAGATTCCCAGAGCTCACTAACCAGCCAGTCTAGCTGGGTGAACTCTGAACTTAATGAGAGATCCTGTCTAAAAGGCTAAAGTGGGGGAGTGATTGAGGAAGACACACGATATTGACCTCTGGCCTCCATGGATACACACACGCACACATGCACATGTACGCATGCACGCACATACACCTCACACACCAGATACACACACATACACTCCAGATACACACACGCATGCATGCACGCACACACCCTTCACACACCAGATACACATACACCCCAGATACACACACATGCACACACGCACACCCCCACACCAGATACACACACATATACCCCAGATACACACACACACACACACACACACACAGAAAGAAACAACGAGTTTCAGTTTGCATGGAAGAGCAGTATGTAATCTCTGGACCTCACAGTCTCTTTGCTCTTTGCTTTTCTCTCAAAAGAGCTGTTGCATGCCTACCTTCTGGAGAACCTGCACTCGGGTATGCCTGAGCAGAAAGTCTCAGTGACTCTTAAGGGTTTAAAAGGGTTTTGTAGCAAATGGGAGAATTACTCTGGTCATGGTAGCCTTTCTATTAAAATACCAAAAAAGTCCAAGGTGGCATTTATTATAATGCTGGTGTCAGTTCATGCCATGTCTTCCTTTTGAGCACCCTTTGGCATTAGGACTCCAGGTCACGTGGGACTGAAAACCTGCACATTTGAGAGAGCAGTGCAGTAGTGTTCATGGAGAACTGGCTTCGAAGCAGGCTTAGAACTTCATCTCATTTCCTTTGGTCTCTCTTTCTCAGCCTCTGTCCTGTCAGCTTATACCATCAAGGGCTAGTGAGCAGGGCACCTAGTGGTCAGCTTTGATTGGTCCTATCTTTCTCCTTTCTTCCCTGCTATTGGTTGGTTAGAGGGTTGCTGTGTATTGACTGGCTCACACTTAATCCTGTGTGTACACTTTTGGAGCTGGAGGTGTGGCCAAACATGGAGGATGGAGAAGCCAAAAGGAGATCAGTGGTGGATCCTGGCCTGCCTCAAAGCAGTGCATGTCCCAGGGGAGTCTTGCTTCAGCAAGTGTTTGTTGGAGGTTTGTATGGATCCCCGTGTTGTAGGGATGTGTAAGTTGTGTTCAATGGTACCTTCCAGAGAGTGAAAGGGGGATTATAGGTATTGAAGTCAAGGGGAGGTGAAGGGGAGTGTGTGTGTGTGTATGTGTGCTTGTGCATGTGTGAATGTATGCCCACACATGCATGTGTGTGTG
>LOJH01005631.1:0-29997 GCA_001685095.1 Ellobius talpinus | reverse complement strand
CTTGCTTAACCCATATCTAGTAATCAGTGTATCCCCACGGGGTCGTGGCTTACCCGGAAGATTCTAACCCACGTCCATCTTTGAGAGGAGAGCCATGCGTCTGCCTGACTCGGCTTTCCCTCTCCCGGCATTTTGTTCTGTCTACTCCACCCACCCAAGGGCTGGCCTATCAAAAGGCCAAGACAGTTTCTTTATTAACCAATAAAAGCAACACATAGACAGATGACCCTCCTCCATCAGGGGATATCTCCCACTCATTTTTACATCTACTTGTCCTTTAGGTCTTATTTTCTCCATTTATCAAGTAAATATTAAAGTCTTTTATCAAAAGGACAATTGTAGTTAAGGAGAGAGAATTACCTTTAAACTATTTAAAGCAAAAGAGGACACGTGAAACTATACATGAGTTATATCTGTAACCAGATCATTTTTATTTTAATTGGTGTCTTGTTAATTTTTTTCCTTTTTTGTGGTGGGAGGGGGCTTCAAGTTAGGGTTTCTCTGTGTAGACTTTCCAGTATTAGAACTTGCTCTGTAGATTAGGCTGGCCTCAACTCACAGAGATCCACCTGCCTCCTGAGTTCTGGGATTAAGGTGGTGTACCACCACTACCCAGATGTAAAGTTTCTTGAACATAGCAAAAATTTTTAAACAATTTGCTTATTTGTGTATGTGCACTGATGTTTTGCCTGCACATATGTTTATTTGAGGATGCTTGATCCCCTGGAACTGGCATTATAGACAGGTATGAACTGTCATGTGGGTGCTGGGAATTGAACCTAGGTCCTCCGGAAGAATATACAGCACTATTAACAACTGAGCCATCTCTCCAGCAAACGTTTTAAACATGGATAGTTAGGAGTCAGGTCTGAGGGCAGCCGAGCTATGTCATGCTATCCCTCTTCCCCACCCATTGCATATGATGGTCACGTGGTTAAAATCAGGCTATAGCTTAAGAAATGATCTGTCATGTGTGTTTAATATGTGGAAAGCAGGAGATGGCATCATTTCATCTGGAAGAAGTACGTCTTCTTCCTTGAGATCTAGCTAGACGTGCATGACAAACAGTCACTTCGTAGTGATTCCTTATAGACTTGAAAAAGTATCAAGGGGAGCTTGTCTTTTCTCCCTGTCTTCAATTTGTACATTGTCTTCATTAATAACAGGCAGATCTGGTTTTGATACTACGCATGTCCCTGTTTAAACACACATGTGGATACTGGGAGGGAGAAACTTTAGCTTGTGTATACTTTCTTTTGAACCTGCAACTGAGCCTGGACCATTTCCCCTCCCCATCAGGTGTGCACCCTCACTAGAGAAGACAATCGAGAGATTGGAGGACAGCCTAAGGATGAGCAGCTCCATGTATTACCTATGTACAAAATCTCTCCTGTGGATGAGTTTGGGAGCACCGAAGGTCAGGAGGAGAAGATTCGGAAGGGGTCCATTCAGGTGCTGAACTCTTTCCGGAGGAAGGTGAGGATGTTGGCAGAGCCGGTCAAGAGTTGCCGACAAAGAAAACTAGAGGCCAAGAAAGCTGCAGCTGAAAAGCTGTCTTCCCTGGAGAACTGCTCAACTAAGAACGAAAAGGAGAAGTCTTCCTTGCGCACAAAGCAGATGGAAAGTGCAAGCCATATGAAACAGCTGCCAGGTAAACTCTGCGTGACCCTTGTGGCCTTCGGCACTGGGTGACACCTGGGGGTGTTAACAGTCATGGTCTGAGTCCATAGCACGATCTTCCTGCAAGTGACCAGGTCCTAGCTTCACTGGCTTTGTTAGAGTTGGTGTACCATACATCTCAGACCAGAGGGACATTGGGGGTGTCCTAAATGTAATAAATAACAAAACTTATAAACAGGTCATTTATATGTCAAAAATCATGTGAATCATGCAGGACATTTCACCAAGTTTAAGGAAGGAGCATTAGGACCTACCATGGGGCAAGAGGGAAGCACAAGACCTTGAGTTAAATATGTAAGAAACTGCAAGTAAAGCCTCTCAGAGTACAAAACAGATCACACTGGCAAAAGAGTAGATGGGAAGGGAGAAAACTTTGGACTACTCCAAGCCTTTAGGCCTAGATAATTAAATAGTGCTATATTGAAATGAGTTTGAAAATGCAATTGACAAGATAGAGGGTGAGTTGAGTATATTTTTCCATAGACAGGTTTGATCTGGTTTAGCTAAAGTTCCACACTCATCAAAAGAGCTTCTGGCTGTGGTCATCCTCATAGAGAATAGCCCCAGAGTCCCTTGCCTTATCTATAGTTGGAGCTACTAAAAAGAAACCCAGTTTTTAGGATGTATATGTAACTTAACCACCAATGACAAGAATGTTCTTTCAATTTAGCTTACCGCCTCTTTCTTTGCTTTGAGAGATGAAAATCCCCTTCTTACTGGTTTTTGTGATGGAAAACTGTTTATGTCTCAAAAGTGCCATGGCAGATCCATTTAATAGTTTGTAGCTTACATTTCTACAATGTGCTCTCTACAGTTGTGTAAATTTCCTTCCTGGGAAATGTTCTTATGAAGTAGGATTCACTAAGTGTATAAGATCCTTTCTAGGTATTGATAAATGCAATTCTTCTTATCATTCTAATTATATAACAAGCCCTGTCACATGCCAGACAATTGAGAAATAAAATAAAACATGTTCCCTCCTCCAGGAACAATGGAGGTAAGGGGGGTGGCACCATTACAGTACAGTCACTGCCTTTCAGACTGTGTTTGCATAGATGGAGAGGACTGGGCTAAATTGAGGAAGGGCTGGGAGATAGAGTGAGCACAGGCTTTTTGAATGACTCTGGTGGACACACATTTTTCTTACTTACAAAATGTAGCATTAAAAGCTCAGTGTGTTTATTCTAATACTTCAGACACAAAAGGTTCTGCTTGACAATGTTCAGAGTCCCGGCTTTCCTTCACCCTTGCTCATGGGGACGGTCTGTGCTGTTGCATATATTTAAGAATCTCCACTAGAGTTCTTAGAATAACGGCCAGTGTATTTGTTCCTGCTCTCTCCTTAGAACAATTGCGACTTTCGGGATCTGTCATCCAGCAGCCCCAGCCACTCCAGAGGCACCTTCAGCAAGTACAGCAGCCACACCAGCCACAGGCACAGCCACCTCAGCCACAGCAACAGATCCTGCAGAGTAACCCTCAGTCTGAGTCCATCGGCTCTTACTCTACCCACCCCTACATGAGATGGCCCAATCCACTTAGCCCTTATCCAGACTCTTCACACACTTCGGATATTTATGGAGATACCAACCACGTGAACTGTTACCCCACCTCCTCTCAAGCTGCAGCGTCGTATTTGAGTCCATCTGACCCCATGAACCCTTACCCTGGGCTTTTCAATCAGAATATCCAATATGGAGCATATCAGTGCAATGGGAATGTGTCAGTGGACAACTGCTCTCCTTACTTAGGTTCTTACTCCCCCCAGTCTCAGCCCAGGGATCTGTACAGATATGCAAGCCAGGAGCATCTGACCAAGCTGAACCTACCACCCATCCACACATTTTACCAACAGAGGTTTGGAGACAGTCCCTCTAAGTACTTAAGTTATGGAAACCAAAATATGCAGAGAGAGGCCTTCAGCAACTGTACCATAAAACCAAATGTACACCACCTCGCAACCTTCTCTCCTTATGCCGCCCCCGAGATAGATGGCCATTTCATGGGAGCTGCCTCCAGATTACCATATAGTATGAGCAATCCACACACAGACTACAGAAACAGCGAGCGCCATCCACCTCCCCAGACGATCCACAGCTCCACTGCAGCGGCTTCGGGCATGACGAACAGCTCCAATCACGCCTTCCACAACAAGGAGAATGACATGCTCTCCCACACAGCTAATGGGCTATCAAGGGTGCTTCCAGGGCTTAATCAAGAGAGTACTGCTTCTGCCCCAGGTCTATTACACAATCTGACTGACAGCAGTCAGGAGAAGCAACCTGGGGCAGCAGGCCAGGGTGTGGCTTCTTCTTTGGAGGACAATGATGAGGTCTGGTCAGACAGTGAGCACAGCTTTCTTGATCCTGACATCGGAGGGGTGGCTGTGGCTCCAACTCATGGATCGCTTCTCATTGAGTGTGCAAAGCGAGAGCTTCATGCCACAACACGAATAAATACTCCTGATCGGGTTAATCCCACCAGGATCTCCCTTGTATTTTACCAGCATAAGAACTTGAATGAGCCAAAGCATGGCTTGGCTCTCTGGGAAGCCAAAATGGCTGAAAAGGCCCGAGAGAAAGAGGAAGAGTGTGAAAAGTATGGACCAGAGCACGTGTCTCAGAAAAGCCATGGCAAAAGGGTAAAACGTGAGCCCACGGAGCTGCAGGAACCTTCTGAGCCCAGTTACCTGCGCTTCATCCAGTCTCTTGTTGAGAAGACAGGGTCCCTGACTACAGACTCCACGGTGACTACATCTCCATATGCCTTCACTCAGGTCACGGGGCCTTACAGCAGATATGTATGATGCTGTCCCTTATGCCGGAACACCAAGAACAACCTGTCAGTGGTATAGCTCCCATGGCATGAGCAATAGGGACAGGTCATAGCATCCATGACAAATGCAGTGTGTGTGTGTCTGTGTGTGTGTGTTTGTATGTGTTTGTTGGGGGGAGGGATGTCAGCTCACCAGCAAAACAGGGATTATTTTTACCATTGCACTTAATCTCTACTGACTTCCCAAGCAGTCACTGGTGGCATTCGGGAAAAAGACCAAAGCATCCTATGCAAAGGGAAGGTAGGAAGAGAGTATGCCACAGTTCATAGTTTCGAAACCACTGGTTCTCTTATTGGCTGAGGTCATGGGTGTGAGATGCTTCCCCAGCACTCCACACATGCGACCACTTCTATTACCAAGTTTGCATTGTCACGGGACACAGTACTGTAGTAGTACAGTTGCAGGAATCACCTGGTGCTGATCTATGGTGTGCTGAATACTGGAATTATGGCTTTTGAACATACAGTTTTTACTGTAATCTTAAGATTAACTTATTTATCAAAGAAGCTACAGGAAGCTTACGTGAATAATGGCAAAACACTGAATTTGTTTGGGTGTTACATGAAATGGTGCTACAAAAATGGTGTCTTTAATAGCTGAAAAGTAAATGCCTTTTTTACCATGCTGTCAGTGCAGTCTGGTGCCCTTGAAGAACTGGGGTACCTTTCATTTACATTTCTGTCTTACTTATTCTTATACAGCTTAGTTTTTTAAACGTGGACATTTTAAAGGCCTCTGGATTGTGCTCATCCAGTGATGTCCTTGTAGGACAATAAACATAATGTGTACATACACACATTTTTATATGTGCAAATTCATGTATATTGAAATATTTTAAATGGTGTTTTAGAAGCACTTTGCCTACCTAAGCTTTGGCAACTTGAACAATGCTAAGGTACTGAGACGTTTAAAAAAAAGTTTACTTTCACTTAGGATTAAAAGTTTATTTTTTTTAAAGGAAAGCTTTTAAGACATTTGCTTTTAGCCATGTATCTGCTGATGAGCAGTACTCATTGCTGACACGGTCTGTGAAGTCCAAACCGAAGCTGAATGGATGTGTTAGTCCACAGAACACGTGCTTTCTGGTGCTCATCTTACTTGCTATAGTAGCGGTGTGACGAGCTCGTTGCTTCTGTGTGTGCAGCTTGATTCTCTGTTGGCGACAGGCAATAACTAGCTGCATGCTAAAGACCCAGCAAAGCTTGTCCGCTGCAGCCCACGCTGTCTCGTGGAGCTGTAGGTGCTTTAGGACAGCAGGCTGCCTTCGTGTTCCTCGTGCATTGCGATGTCATCTCTTTGCTTAAGTGTCCTCCTTACCAGGAAGCTGGATTGGACTGATGCCTGGGTAAGATGAGCAGACAGGGTTAAGTCCATGTGAAACGGTTGGCTACAAAACAAAGCAAAAACCCTAAACAAAATAGGCAGCTGGTTTGCTGTGGTGATTTTAAATCATAAATTTGTATAAAAAGACGAAAGAGTTGTATAGTAAATTAAATTGTAAAACAAAACTTTCTTAATGCAATGCTTTAGTATTTTAGTACTGTAAAAAATTAAATATATACATATGTATGTATATATATATTATATATATATGAGATTGAAGCAAAATTCACATCACGATGGTGCTACTCAGACTGCTACACATAGATGCTAATGTGAGCTAAGAGTTGATTAAAAGTTTGAGTGATGTTCCTACTTGTCATATACCTCAACACTAGTTTGGCAATGGGATATTAAACTAAGCGAAAGCTTATAGCATTGTATACCACCATTTTTTAAAAGTCTTTTTTTATTATTATTAAAACATACCATTTTCAATACTTGATTTCTTAGCAAGTATAACTTGAATTTCAAACCTTTTGTTCTAAAAATTCAGGGATATTTCAACTTGTTCTCCTTATGCCAACATGTCATCTGTGTTTATGTAAAGTTGTCAGTTAATATATTTTTTTCAAGGATTTAACTCTTTTATTTTGAATCCCTCCTATTTTGCTTGTACATGTACTGATAACTGAAACTAATTTTGTAAATTTGTCAACTTTTAATTATCAAGAAAAGCATTTTTTAACGGTCTGGAGAGTTTTGATTATTTTTAACAAAGTAAAAAGTTTAAAATAGAATGCACTGACCTGATAAAGGGAAACTTGTGAAGTCAAAGGTCATCACACGGCTGTTGGCCAAATCCTCAAAGGTTTTTGATCTAGTAATGACTACAGGTTCATATCCATGAGTGTCTGGAAACAGTCCTGGAATCTGGTGGTGTGCCATGCAATAGGACTCTGTTACATTGTGGCCTAAAAAGAGTATTGCTTACCAGCTTTTCAAATAAATGGCTCCATGATCAGTGGAGACTTTTGTAATCTATTGGTCACATTTTGTCATTAAAACTTTCAAAATGTCTGCTTTGCACACAAAACCACAAGGTTAATGGTTTTCCACACCATGATGTTGAATCCACGACATCAGCTTCTTGTAGGTGCGTTTGGCCATCTTGAGCCAGTCATCCATAAGGAATGTTTGTTTTATATGTCACCCACTGTCATTTGTCAAACTGCTGGCCAACAGGAGCAGAAACTGTGGTTGTGAGAGGATGGGTCATGTAGGAAGAGAGGCAATTAAATGGCATGCAACCTCTCAGTTATATCAAATGGAAAGCAGATCAGCGATTTGCTTCTATAGGAATGGGTTGACTACAGGACCATACTTGAAAGTGCTTCTGCATGGTGTCAACATTACTTGAATGAATTTTTCATCTTGATTGACGCACAGTGATGTCTAGTTCACTTTACAAGGTAGTTGTTAACTTGTTAGGAAAATCTTTTGCAGTTTGACACTAAGATAATGATCTGTGTGCATTTTTCTATGGTTTATTTTTTTAACTTAGCTTCATTCATGAGATGTTGGGTTTGTTTATAAAATCTGAGGGTGGTTATAAATACTGTAAGTATTGTAATGTTATGCAGGCTATTCGAAAGCTGTTTATTATTATATCATTCCTGATAATGCTATGTGAGTGTTTTTAATAAAATTTATATTTATTTAATGCACTCGAAGTACCCTGTTGCAGAAGTTTCTGTTCCACAAATGAGATAAAATGGGAAGAACTGGGTTTTGTCATCTTCCAGATACTTTTCACACTTTTCACACAGTTCTTGTACATGTTAAACTAAAATGAAATGAATACCCCAAAGCTGGTTCTTTAGTCAGGATATCGCCCATCACCCCCTTTTCTGCTCACTTTCAGCCTGTTTCCTCTGCACATATAGACAGGTAGCCAGGAATGGAATGATCCCAGCAGCTGATCCTAGGTTGACATTTTAGCTCTCAGCATCAGCTGATCCATATTCCCAAGTGTGAGCCCTGGTCTGAGTCTAATCTCAGCTTATTCATGGCCACTCTTAAATTTTCATTTCCTGCCCATCAAGGCCTCCAAGGATCTGCCGCAGGAAAAGTTGCTTGATCCGTACCAGATGGGCCTGTCCCATGTGGCTTTGGGGGGCTTGAAGCAACACTGCTCTCAGCCACATCTATCCTCTGCGTGTGAACCAGGCCAGCTTGCAACCCCACTGCACTATGGCTGCAATGCTTGCCAGATCCACAGGTCATGGTTAGCAGTCTTGTAGCCTATCTTTTCCCAAATTAGAGGGCAATCATTTTCATCATGGTAAGGGTCTTGGGTCTTGTAGCCTATCTTTTCCCAAATTAGAGGGCAATCATTTTCATCATGCCTATAATAAAGAAATTTCCTCTTCCAGATTTTTTTCTATGGGCCTAGGGACAAATTTGATGCAAATGGTGCAAACTTTGGCCCCTGGTAACTTTCAGGTCACTGACAGATGCCTCCAGGACTGCCCCAAGTCAGCGTGCCATGAAGAACAGCCCATCAATGTTTTCAAGTTCAATCCGCTAGGCACACTCTATCTTAAGTCCTTTCGTGACCCATCATCTACCTGAACCTCCACAAATTCCCACTGTCCACCTTTGAAAGGTCAGGGAACAATCAAACAGTCCAAACCACAAAGGCTTTTTCTGCTAGCTCCCTTGCACCCTCAACCCACTAACGTTCAGAAGCTGGGCATGCTGTCAGCACACTGGAAAAGGAGCTGGAGGCAGGCCAGCAGCTGAGCTTGCAGGGGACTTGAATGGATAGACAGCTGGATATGACAGATGAAGCAGCACTCACCAAGCTTTATTGGCCCCTCCCCTCTCCCAGAACGGCCAAGAACAAACCTGTGCAAAGCTGCAGCCCTTAAGAGTATAACCTGCTGCCTCCCTGAGCCTTGAGTTGCTTTAAAACACAACAGTTCCCACATTGGATAATTCTACATTAGCTTCAACTCCTGCCTAATCTGCTCAGGAGAATCACGCTGCAGGTGAAGTGACTTGCTTCAGCAAGACGCATGCCCCAGAGAGCTCTAAATTGGTGCTTTGGGTTTAAAAGCCATCTGGAGGTGAGCATTCTGTCAGAACAGGATGGTGGGGGAACATTTCTTTCCATAACTAAGAAGAGGGCTGACCCTGTTCCAAGAAACATTTGCTTCTTGACTTTATCACTCATCGGGCCAGGGGGGCATGTTCTTTCTGCTTACATCCCTCCCTCCCTCCAGGAGAAAATGAACACAAAGAATACTTAGAAAGGAATTAACTGTAATTTACATTATTCCAGTTTTAGCAGTGTGCTTCAGAACAAAGGTTCTTTTGTTCTGATACATTTGAGGCCACCTGTCTAAATATCCTTCTTACCAGGTAATTTCTCACAGATTTCTCTGCTTGTCTGCAACAGGCTTTTTCTTTAAAGGGGCCGCTTTTCCTAACAGACACATGTGATGAACACATGCCTTTGGCAGCTTCTCTTTTCTGCAACTTCAAAGATGCTTAATCTACTCAATTTGACACTTCACTCTCTAATCAATTCTTCATTCAAGCTGAAATGAGAGTTCTACTTAGGTACTGGGTGAATTACTAATTACAGAAAAGTACTTTGCTGCCTCTCCCCTCTCTGGGTGAATTCAGATGGGTTGAATTCACAGGATTGAGGATTCATAGGCAAAACCACTTGCTTTTATCCCTTCCTTAGGAGAAATGCATGTTAATGTGATGTTATAATCCAGTGGTTCTCAACATGTGGGTCACAACCCTGCTGGCAAACCTCTATCTCCAAAAAATATTTACATTACAATTCATAACAGCAGCAAAATTACAGTTACGAAGCAGGAACAAAAATAATTTTATGGTTGGGGTTCACTATCACATGAGGAACATATTAAAGGGTTGAAGCTTTAGGAAGTTTGAAAACCACTGCCTTAACCCACGTCAGAGTCACCATTTGCTGTTGTTTGAGACAGGATCTCTCTATGTAGTCCTGGCTGTCTTGGAGCTCACTATGTAGACCAGGTTAGCCTCAGACTCAGAGATCCTCCTACCTCTGCCTCCCAGGTGCTGGGATTGAAGGTGTATACCACCATGCCTAACCACAGTGTCCTTAAAAAAACACATTTTATGTGTATAAATGTTTTGCCTACATGCATGTATGTGGGCCAGGTGTGTGCCCGGTACCTACAGAGAGCAGAAGAGGGTGTCATTCCCAGCACTGAGTTTACAGCTATCTATGGCCTGTCATGTGATGTTCTTTTGTGGAACAGAACTGCGGTCATCTGCAAGAAGAGCAAATGCCTTTCACCACTGAGACACCTTCTCAGTCCCACAGTAGTCTCTTGACTGCAGCTTTAAGAAGTGTAATGCTGGAGATAGTGTCTGGCTTTGAGTTTAACTCGATAGTGTTGTTGAACCATGTCTAGAAGATCAGCACACTGCACCCATCATAGCTATGGACCGGGTAGGAATATGAACATTAAGTAAGCCTCAAGAAGATACTGCATCTGTCAACATCTCCTTTGCCTCATGCCAGAAGATTCTTCCCAATGATGAGCTCCACTAGTAGATGCCCCAGTGGACAGGATCCTAAAACCCTTCTTGAGTATTATGCTTTGAGTGACAAGGACAAGTGGCCTCTACAGTTTCTTGTGTTTGACCCATTGGTCTCCAATAGATGGGGCTACTTAGGGGAGGCTTTGGAGTCTTGCATGCCCAAAGAAGGCTAAGGAGGACATCTTTTTATGATTCTGTTCTTGGTCCTGATGTGGGGAGTTCTTCTGCATACATGTTGCTTTTATTGGTTAATTAATAAAGAAACTACTTTGAGCCTATGGAAAACTAAACTAAATGCTGGGAGAAAGAAGGCGGAGTCAAGGAGAAGGCATGGAGTCGCTGCAGGAAATAGACACTAGCCACCAGCCAGAACCTTGCTGGTAGGCCACTAGCTTCATGGTAAAATATAAAATAATGGAAATGGGTTAATTCTAGATGTAAGAGCTAGTTAACAATATGCTTAAGCTATTAGCCAAACAGTATTGCAAATAATACAGTTTCTGTGTGATTATTTCGGGAGTCTGGGTGACTGGGAAACGAGTCTGGAAATGAATGAACAGCCTCCAACTACATGGTCCCACTTCTAGGAGGCCATTGTCAATAAAATATAGTGAGAAATACTGTGGTTCCTGTTACCACCTCTCTTAGTTTCTGCCACTCCTTCCCCACCCATGTTTTGAATGCACCTGTTTCAGAAGTAAGAATGAGTGCCACAGAGGGGGCTATACCTCCTGCCACAGTCACTCCTCTTGTTGAGGCATAAGTGGCCAGCCAGAGAACAAGCATTTCAAACCCCGCAGTGCTTCAGGCTGCCAGTACCCATGGCCCTTGATAGTAGCAGATGTACCATCAACAGAGCCTGGGGACACCCCAACATTAACAGAGGTCAGCACTCCCATTGTGGGAGTAGTCATGCTGTGCACTCACACATTGTTGTTCATACCATACCTGCCTGCACTGCTAGTGTTCCCTCTCTTGTAATCACACAGAGGCAAGGGTCCTCTTCTATGCTACCATGTTGCATAATATTGTGAAGCCACTATTCAAAGCCAAAGAAAGGATGAGCACATGATGTCTGGTGAGAATCAAAGCCAATATTGTCTAAGTAGGTGATGTGCCAAGGTACAACTTCAGTGAAAAGTCCTAAAACTAAGAAGGCAACCAATAAAATTGGTAGAAATCTCTGATCTACCAAATATAAAACTCTGCATATAGGCAAAAATAAGTATGCAAAACAGATTAAGTTAATATGATGTTTTAAGAATATAGCTGTCAGCTGGGTGGTGGTGGCTTAAAACACCTTTAACCTCAGCACTCTGGAGGCAAAGACAGGCAGATCTCTGAGTTCAAGGCCAGCCTGGAGAGAGTTCCAGATAGCCAATCCTACATAGAAAAACTCTATCACGAAAAACCAAGAAGAAGAAGGAAAAGGAGGAGAAGGAAAAGAGGAGGAAAAGGAAGAGGAGAAAGAGAATGAGAAGAGAAGAAGGAGAAGAGGAGGAGGAAGAAGAAGAGGAGGAGGAGGAGGAAGAGGAGGAGGAGGAGGAGGAGGAGGAAGAGGAGGAGGAGAAGGAATGCAACTATCTAGTAGAAATTCTTGTCATACACCATGAGTTTAATCTCTGGAACCTGTGGTGAAAGAATAGAACTAGCCTTTAAATTCAAGCCATGATATGTGTAGGTGCATACATGCACACATGAATAATGATTTATTTAAAAGAAACTGTTATAAAGCATTCCGATGCAATTTAAGAGAATACAGATAAATACTTGCATAGGTTAGGAAGACAAAGGAAGATATGAATGTGAAATTCAGCAAAGAAATGGATATTTTGAAAAAACAACAGAAATAAAGAGCTCAATACGTCAAATAAGGTGGAGGAATGAGGATGTGGTTAAGTAGAGGGTAATATTGCTTGCCATGCAAGTCTAGTAACCTGAGTTTTGTATCACCAGAACCCAGGTAAAAGACATATCCAATACCACAAGCATCTGGAATCCTTGTGTCTACCGTGGGACATGGGAAGCAGAGACTCTAGTGGGCCAGCTAGCTGGGATTTCATAGCAATTCACAAGAAAGACCCTGTATAAAAAACAGGTTGAAGGTGTAGCTGGAAGTTTACTGTCTTGGAGCCACTTGGTCCCAAATACCCAGCAGCCACTTTTTAAATTAGCATGCAGAGGCTTAACATTACTTGTAAAGTCTTGACCAATATCTCAGTCTTATTATTAACTAGTTCTTCCATTTTAAGTTAAGCATATTCCTTATTTATGCTCTGCCATGTGGCAGTACCTTTTCTCAGTATGCCTATCTTGCTCTCTCTGGGTCTGGCTGGAATCTCCTGACTCCACCCTTTCTCTTCCCATCTACACTTCTTGCCTGACTACCAGACAATCAATGTTTTATTAAACCAATTTGAGTGACAAATATTTACAGTGTACAAGAGGATTATTCCACAGCAGGAAGGTAAGGAGCCTGACCCAAGGATGTCCTCTGATTTTTACATGGGCAGGTGGGCATGCATGGAACTCTCTCCTGATGAACAGAGGTGCGGGGCTGGGGGAGTAACAAATGAATAAACAAGTCATGATAGCAGACTAAATCAAGCAATCAGAATTTGAAGACAGGTCATATGAAATATCCCAACCAGAAACACATATGAAAGACAGGAAAAGAAGAAGAAGGGGAAAGAAGATTGAATTCAAGATATTTGTGGAAACATAAATGAAAAATAAATATGAAAAATTTTAAGACCCAAAGTCAAGAAATGTTTAAGGACATGTAAAATGTATGTATGTATGCAATAAAATATCATAAAGGTGCTAAGTTTGGAGAAACTACAGACATATGTGCATGAAAAGCTTAGATTCCTCTAAACAGAAGCAGAAAACATGCTTAGCAAGTGTATTATATCCAAATGACTAGAGCACAAGCCAGAGAAAGAAAATAAAATATACAAGAGAAAATCACTATCACATTTAATTGTTTCTCATATTAGATCAACTACAGATTTATCCAGGAAGTCCTGCAAGCTAGGGCACAATGCTATGATACATTCTAGGTCCTGGTAGGAAATTACCTACAACCATGAGTACTATAACTAGGTAAATCTTGGGAAATGAGGAGGAAACAATGACCTTACAACATGAAACAAAATGAAGGAATTCATGATAACCAGGAAGTTTTACAAAGATGCAGAGATAGCCCTCCCTCTAGAAAGGAAATGCAATTATCACGAATATACATGAAGATTCAGAAGCAGATGACTGTTGAGACCCCAAAACAAGCCTTACATTTGAATAGGATTCAAACTGGGGCCAGGTAAAATGGCACACTGAAAGCTACTACATGGTCCGAGTGACTGTGGGAAGGAAAACAGGAAAATAAGAGAGACTATTCCAAACAGGAAAAGAAGAGCTTCTAGAGCTCATAAAAACTCAAAGCAGCAAAGACCAGACAGCTGAAAGTCCAGGGGAGAAAAGGTGACACACCAAATCAAAGCAAGCTTAACACAGCTCCAGCCACATGGCTTTCCAGCAGGGGACAGGAAAGAGAAGCCAGGTTGAAAGCCAGATGCCCTGGTATAAAGACATGTCACCTTTGTCCTAAAAACAAACCTATAATGCTTCCCTACACTCACATCCAATTGTGAGACAATGACTCTTTGAGTGACAGATTCATTCTGTATGACTCAGAGAGCTGTGGATAGTGCCCACACTGATGGAGGACCTACTATATAAAACTGAGCTACTTTGGGGGGTCTGAGAACAGGGAAAACCAGGGAGCTTGCTTGCTGTAGCCCTGGGTGTGGCACAGCCCTGGGAGGCAACTGTAGAGAGCAGGGAGCTCGTCACAGACAAGCTGAGTCATGCAGCAGATATGAGACTCAGCCCAGACAATGAAGTGCACAGAAAAAGGCAGCCCTGAACTCAGGGACCAGAAGCCAACTTCATCAACCAAGAGTAACTTGAGTCTGGTGACCTGAGGTGAGTAGGTGAATCAACTGAAGCAGCCATAGAACTGCTGTTCTCTGCTATGGAGTCTGAGAACTCCCACACTTTCGTGGACCCTGGTGTCCACAGATGTGCAATACCAGGACAGCCTTACTATCAGCACTTAGCAGGATGTGAAGCTATGGAAACATCTTCCCCATGTGTAGATCACACTGATGCTGTGGTACTTCCAGCACCCCAGGGAGACACAGCCTCTCAGCAGCCCATGGAACTTCTGAAATATTTAAGGCCAGAAAACAACTTTACTCAATACCAAAGGGTTGGAATAATAACTCACATCTTATGAGCTCACAGTGGACTAAAACTAGACATGGATAGTGAGAGAAACTACACAGATGCTGAGAAACTGAACAATAATTCTTGAATGACAAGTATATCACTGAATAAGTCAGAGAGGGAAATTTTAAACTCCCAGAATCAGAATTAAATGAAATGAACATTATTTACTAAAACCTTTGGCATACATTAAGACACTTCTAAAAAGAAAATTTCTATCAGTGAGTGATTATTTAAAAGGGGGAGGCTGGAGAGATGGCCCTATGTACTTGCTGCTCTTGTAGTTTAGTTCCCAACACCTGATCAAAGAAATTAACAAATGAAGAAATAAATGAATCTAAAAATCAGAGCTGGGGCTGGAGAGATTCATTAAAGGTTAAGAGTGCTTGCTGCTCTTACAGAGGACCTAAGTTTGGTTCTCAGCACTCAGATATCAGCTCACAAGTATTTATAACTCTAGCTCAAGGTGATCCATCAAACCTACCACAGATATCATGAGTGCACATGACAGACATAAACTCAAAAACAAAAAATAAGTAAGTCTAGAAAGGAATTTTAAAAAATCAGAATGATTTCTTTCTAGTTCCATCCATTTGCCTTCAAATTTCAAGATGTCATTGTTTTTCATATCTGAGTAATAGTCCACTGTGTAGCTGTACCACATTTTTTATCCATTCTTTGGTTGAGGGACATCTAGGTTGTTTCCAGGCTCTGGATATTACATATAAAACTTCTATGAACGTAATTGAGCAAGTTTCCTTGTGGTATGATTGAGCATCCTTTTGGTATATAGCCAGGAATTATATAACTAGGTCTTGAGGTAGATCAATACCTAATTTTCTGAGAAACTGCCATATGGATTTCCAAATTGGCTGTACTCTTCCAGCAGTGGAGGAGTGTTCCCCTTGCTCCACATACTTTCCAGAAAGAACTGTCACTTGTGTTTTTGGTCTTAGCCATTATGACAGGCGTAAGATAGAATCTCAGAGTCACTTTGATTTGCATTTCCCTGATGGCTAAGGATGCTGGACATTTCTTTAAGTGTTTCTCGGCCGTTTGATATTCCTCTGTTGAGAATTCTGTTTAGATCTCTACCCGATTTTTAATTGGATTATTTGTTGTTGTTGTTTTTTATGTCTAGCCTCTTGGGTTCTTTATATACCTTGGAGGTTAGCACTCTGTCAGATGTGAAGATGTTGGTGAAGATCTTTTCCTATTCTGTAGGCTGCCATTATGTCCTCTTGACAGTGCCTTTGGCTTACAGAAGCTTTTCAGTTTCATGAGGTCCCGTTTATGAATTGTCAATCTTAGTGTCTCTGCTACTTGTGTTTACTCAGGAGTGGTCACCTGTGCCCAGGTATTCAAGGCTATTCCTCACTTTATCTTCTGTCAGGTTCAGTGAAACTGGATTATGTTGAGGTATTTTGTTCACTTGTATTTGAGTTTTATGCAGGGTGATAGATAATGATCTATTTGCATTCTACATGGCAACATCTAGTTATGCCAGCACCATTTATTGAAGATGCTTTCTTTTTTCCATTGTATAATTATGACTTCTTTGTCAAAAATCAGGTGTCCTTATATGTGTATGGATTTATGTCTGAGTCTTTGATTTGATTCCACTGATCCACCTGTCTATTCTTATGCCAATACCATGCAGTTTTTATTTCTTACTATAGTCTGTAGTAGAGCTTGAAATCAGGGGTGGTGGTACCTCCAGAAGATCTTTTATTTTGCAGGATTGTTTTAGCTATCCTTAGTTTTTTGTTTTTCCACATGAAATTGAGTGTTGTTTCAAGGTCTGTAAAGAATTGTGTTGGTATTTTAATAGGGATTGCATTGAATCTGAAGATCGCTTTAGGTAGGAGAGCCATTCTTACTTTATGTTGGTATTTTAATAGGGATTGCATTGAATCTGTAGATCGCTTTAGGTAGGAGAGCCGCTCTTACTTTGTGCTGGGATTTTAATAGGTATTGCATTGAATCTGTAGATCACTTTAGGTAGGAGAGCCATTCTTACTTTGTCCTGGGATTTTAATAGAGATTGCATTGAACCTGTAGATCGCTTTAGGTAGGAGAGCCGTTCTTCGTTAATTCTATCGTTCCATGAGCGTGAGAGACCTTTTCATCTTCTGATACCTCCTCTAATTTCTTTTTTCAAAGAATTGAAGTTTTTGTTATACAGGTCTTTCACTTGCTCGGTTAGAGTTATAACAAGATATTTTTATATTATTTGAGGCAATTATGAAGGGTGTTATTTCCCTAATTTCTTTCTCAGTCCTTTTATCGTTTGTATATAAGAAGGCTGCTTATATTTTTAGTTAATATTGTATCTAGTTACTTGACTACAGGTGTTTATCAGCTGTAAGATTCCCTGATAGGATTTTGGGAGTCACTCACGTTTACTATCTTATCATTTGCAAATAGCTACATTCTGATTTCTGCCTTTCCAATTTGTATCCCCTTGATCTTCTTCCATTGTCTTATTGCTCTAGTTAGAACTTCAAGGACTATTGTGGTGATATCAAAATAAAGCTTGCCTGAGGATCAGAGTGTGGAGCAAGTCCCTAGTTAACCAGGGAGGCCAGGCAGTGGTGACACACACCTTTAGTTCCCACACTCCAGGAGGCAGAGGCTGACAGATATCTGTGAGTTCAAGGTCACCCTGGGTTATACTAGATTGACCCAGCCTCAAAGGGAAACAGAGCCAGGTGGTGGTGGCTCACACTTTTAATCCCAGTACATGGATTTAATCTCAACACTAGGGAGGTGGAGACAGGAAGGGATATGGCTGAGCAGAGAGAGGAATATAAGGCAAGAGGAGACAGGAGCTCAAGGCATTCAGTCTGAGTGCTGGTAAAGACAGGACACCACATTCTCTCTGGGGATTTCATAGAAGTCAGAACTAGTGGCTGGCTGCTCTGCTTCCCTGATATTTCAGCTTTCATCCCCTAAGATCTGACTCTGGATTTCTATTATTAAGACCAATTAGAATTCGTGTTACAGACTATATTGAATAGGCTAAATTGCTAAGTTGCTCAGACTAGCACTATTCTCATTCTGTAGCCCAAGTTAAACTCACCATCCTTGTGACTCCACCTCCTGAACAGCTGGAATTATATACCACACCTGGCTACATACACTGTGACATAATCTCTTCATCTCCTGCCTGCAGCATGTCTCCCTAAGGCTAGTTGTGAGGATCATACTAGCTAGATCAGGAAGCCCAGGACAAAAGGAACTTGCCTCTTCCAGGTATCAGAGGCTGAATTTGAACCAAAACAAGCCAAAAATCATTCTCAGAGAACAGCAACAGGAGAGAAAAGAGAGAGACCTAAGAAGGAAAACTACTACAGACTAGGGAGGAACAATGGGAGACCAGCGGTTCCTGGTGTGGAGTCTCTGCTTCCGCCCTTACTCATGTAACTCTTGTAAAAACTGGAAGAGACAGTAAAACAATGCAAGCCTTGAATCTGTAAAGCCTACAAAAGTGAAGGAGCCCAAAAACTGCTCCAAGAAAGCTGTGTAAATAAAAACCCCTCTTCCCTCTAAATGGTGTGTGAAGAACAGCCAGGAACAGTAAATCCCAGGCTGGGAGTTTCTCCTCTGGAGAAAAGTTCCACAGCCTGAACTCACAGTCTGCCAGAGGACTCCATCCTCAACTGGGGGTGATTCAAAGCAAGGTCGCCACCTCCAGGGAAGAAATTGAGAACAGCTGCTGCGAAGCTGACCCCGAGCTGGGCCTGTGCCCTAGGACGGTCAGGGCTCACAGAGAAAACAGATCATGGCTGGAGCCAGTCCTTCCTGAATTTACCCCGAGACCCACATCTGCGATTCAGCAGCCAGGCCAAGTCCTCTCCTGAATGAGCCTCGGGCAATGGGTCCAGAGATGTCTTTATGCACGCACTTCAGACAGCAAAGAATCTCTGGGAAACTTTCTCATCCTGCGGTGCAGATGGTCACAGGACAGCCCTCTCTAAATGGGTCCCGCCTTTTCACTGCACCATCTATATGCTTGGCCACTCAGAACAGAATAAAGGAGTCGTGCACGGGACCGGCAGATTCGAGCGGTATTTAGAGGGATGTGGGTTCCCTTGAGCTTTGTATTAATTCAAACTTGTTATTTATTAACAAGGGACTTTTTTGTTTATAATCAAAGTAGAAACAATGGCATCTACTCCTCAAGAAAGGAAGTATCATCTTCTGTGTTCTCGGGGTCATGGCCGCCACTGGGAGCTGAACACATGGCATATGTTGGAGGCTGTATTTCTAAAATGTGGGGGTTTTACCTGGTATTGATTAAAGTCAGGAGAATTTTTTTATATATTTTAAAACTCCACTTATGAATGTTTCTCACAAAATGTTGAGCAGGAAGGACAAAGAAGAGCAAAAATTGTATTATTTAACTCATGGGGAATTTGAAATAAACAAAGCCAGAGACTTGGGAAGTCATGCCAGTGGCCACCCTTTAGAGGGAAGGATGAGGTTTGGTGCTGAGTAGTGACTGAGAACAAATATGAAATCTTGTGTCTGCCCGTAGAATCCTGTTCCACAGGTACATTTACTTGATCAAAACTCACAGACCTATATATAATTATGATTAGCTTCCTTTACTCAAGCATATTGTGTTTCATTATAAAGTTCGCTGAGGAGTTTTAAAAGACAAAGTCCTCGTTTTTGTCGGGGTCCAGCCTTGACGGGTTTGTACATTCCAGAGAACGAATGTGTGGATTAGAAATACTAGGCAGAAAAAAACAGAGATACAAAAGAAAAAGACATCGACACAGAATAGACTCGGGAGGGCAACCCAGAGAATACTGAATTTGCCTGCAATTTATTTTATGCATGTTTTATATACCCCATTCCAAAAGGGTGAGGCAAAAGACTGCTTTACCAAGATATGAAGGGCAAACAGAGCAATCACCTCTTCAGTATCTGAAACATCCTGAGTTAAATATTCTATTGTTTAGGTAGGACATGCAGCAACCAGACCTTCGGCCAAGCAACCTGTAGGTAGCCTCACCCTGAGTCAAATCTCCTGTTGCAACCTTGAAGGGGCAAGAATAGGCCTGAACTCCCTGACCTTTGATCAAGATAGAACAAATCTACTCTGTGGACTCTGTCACAATTTTTCCCTTCATGTTATAGGCAACAGCCTTTTCCATCCATTCTATGGCTATTTACTGAACACCCACCACGTTTAGGAAGTAGTCTAGCAGCATGGGGATGGGTAGTAAACAAGAGAGAAATTGTGCTTTGCATTTCAAAAGTACCTTCCATATCCAGTGAGGACAGAAGTTGTGCTATGGCATGGTCCACTGGGGAGAAGAGTGCTAGCTAGACTTTCATCTATTAAGATTTATTTTTTCATGAAGCAAATGGGCCTGATACATGTCATTCCTTTCAGAGTGTATTTATGGATGATCAACTCTGTCAGGAAAAAAAAAACCTCCCATGGGATCTCATAGACCACACATTGATCCATTGAGTAATGTTCTTGTAAGAGACAGAAGAATGATTTTTCCCCTAATTTCAAATATAATTATCCAAGTTCTCTTTGCTTTCTAGAGTGAGTTTCCTGTTATTTTCATGGTTTCAAACTTCAGAAATCCCAAAATAAATCCTGTTTTCAAAAAGTCAGTCGAGAGAGCATTTTAAAAAATCAGTTTCCAGTAAGTCCCCCAGACTACGCCCCTGAAACCAGAACTGGTGAATGACATGAACAAACAGAAGATGAAAAAGCTGCAAGCCCCCACTTCCCCACGGAAACACAAAACAATAGTAACAACAGACTGCCTAAAATAAATTTATGCTTGTTCTAGAAAATAAGTCAAGGGACAACAGCAATTAATCAAATGCACGTCAAGAAAAATCCACATCCAAAATGGTAGGGAATTTCAATGTTTGGTTCACTTCCCACCCACTCACAGAGAAGGCCTTACTGACTGCAACATTCTAGCTGACAGTAAGGATCCCTGAAGGTTTGCTTTTAGTTCTTCCTAACTTAGGCCTTCGAGTGAGCAGCAGTGTCCTGTCGATGAAAGTTAAAGAGAAAAGTAAGACCAACAGTAACTTGGAGCAAGAAATGTTGGG
Organism: Ellobius talpinus; assembly: GCA_001685095.1. Taxonomy (NCBI): domain Eukaryota; kingdom Metazoa; phylum Chordata; class Mammalia; order Rodentia; family Cricetidae; genus Ellobius; species Ellobius talpinus. The sequence goes on along the minus strand of LOJH01005631.1, from coordinate 9,170 downwards.
GAGAATGTATAACAGACTTGTTAAAGCTCTGGGAAACTGAGATTAGATTCTTCAGAGCAGGTGAAATGTTCAACAAACGCTTCCCTGTCTTTCTCTCATGTGTACATGTGTGCATCTGTGTGTCTATGGGTGATCTTAAATGGGAAAACTATCACCAAGGATGTTGGAAAAAAAACATGTGGAAACCTATTTCATAAATTCCCTGTACGTTTGCATGTATGTTCACATTCGTACAAAAGAGTTTAATTAGATTTATCCTCCATAGAAGATTATGCTTCCCCCAGAAACCTAGATGGCCAAATAAAAAGCTCAGTGCTGAGTGTGGTATACTTCCCCCCAAGTTGTTGGTCAGGGTGTCCCCAAATCCCACAAACAATACAAATTATTGTCATTGCTGTTGGTTACCAGCAACTTGATGGTAAGACTCTATTGATAAAGACATTACTTTGGTCACAGGACACGGAGAAGTCAACCTGGTACTATTGGGGAAGCTTCCTTGAAGTGATAACCCACAAAGTATGGTCAATAACTTATTAAGGGATGCAATGGAAAAACAGACTCACGAATACAAAACAAGGTAGATGCAGCTACAGATCCAGCTGCTACTGTCCTGTCATTCTGCCCAAGGGCAATGAGGACCAGCTGCAAGGCTTGCTTCTGCTCCAACCACCCAAGAAAGACAACACTTGCCCCCTCCTCAGTTATCTGGTCACATATCCAGAAAAGGCCACACCCATAGGGCTAGTCACCCCAAATGTCATTGGCTAAACAGATAAAGCTCTCACAGCATTGATGGAACTCCTACAACACTTCCTCCTTGTTGGCTAGGTTTTGTTGTACACAAAGGTGCTATGCAGGTTGCTGATGAAGAAAACTCATCAACCCAGCTGTGCACCCTTTGAACTATACTAATGACTGGCTTGGGAAGATATGCCCATGACATGCACATCATGCACAGGCATACATGCAGGCAAAACACCAATACACATAAATTAAATTTTAAAAGAAAGTAAAAACACAAATCAGAGGATGAAACAATAGTATTGGAGAGATGGCTGGGCAGTTAAGAGCACTTACTGGCCCTGCAGAGGACCCAGGTTCAGTTTCCAGCGCCCACATGGTACCTTACAATTGTAAGACCAAACTCAGAGGCCTTTAGCTCTCCTTTCCAGCCTCTGCAGGCACCAGGCACATTCAGTGTACTTCCATGCATATAGGCAAAGTATTCATATGCATAAACATCAATCTTAAAAAATTGTCCATGAATGTATTCATGACATGAATATTACGTGGGTAAACGACTGTATTCTTACTACTCTGTAGGGGAAAAATGGATGTCTGATACTGTAAATCTGGCCAACCACCCATGGCTATGAAGTTCATAGGCCCCAAGGTGACATACTACTATTATTTTGCTAATCAAACTGTTCTCTCAATTCATATCTCTGTGCCCAGCTCTGGGGCCTTGTCAGAGAAGTTGCTTTCAACAGTGAACAGTGGTTAAAGCAGAAACTGTTAAAGTGCACAGAAAAAATTTCTGTAGCGCACATATTCCTAAATGCTCATTCTGCATCACACTGCTTCCCTGCAAGACTCGGAACACAACAGAAAAGGGGCCTAAATGTTATAAGGGCCAGAAGTTGGGGGAGGACTGGGACAATGTGCTGAGGACATGTTAGAACTGCTGCAATCATCAACTCATGGTAGCCATGGCTGCCAACACAAGACCTGCAATAGAGCAAGCTTCTAGCATGGAGGGAGAGGAGATCGTAAGCCCCTACCCACAGCTGGAGAATGATTGGCAGGAATGGCTCTCAGGGAGAGAGAATTGATTTTCTTTAAGGGTGAGGTCCCTGGTAGGTTGGCCATGACCCTATGGCCCCATACCCATAGATATACGGGCAGCACAAATTAGGCTCATTGGGTTATAAAAAGAAAAAAGAATGACATGACGTTTAGAAGGGGTGGAAGCAGTGTATCTGAGAAAAGCTGAGGTAAGTGTGGGTGAATATAGTACAACATACTTTGTATGCATGAATGAAATTCTCTAATACTTAATACAAATATCATATTTTAAATGACACACACAGGCCTAGAAAAGACTTACAAACTCCTAACCCAAACCCAGTCTGTCAAACCTGAGAAAGGATTTTTTCATATACCCAAATTTCAACAGGTATTCATAATTCATACAAATGAACAAGACAGCATACATCTATCCTTCAAAAAAAAGAAAATTTTCCTCAGCAATCCCACATACACACATAAACAGAACAGGTGTTAGCATTATAAGCCAGAGTTTGAAACAATTCTCTGGTTCAACTTTCAGTCCAATTAGAAACTAGCGGAGAACAGTGGGTGGTGGTGGCACATGCTTTTAATCCCAGAACTCAGGATGCAGAGGCAAGTGGATCTCTGTGAGTTCAAGGTCAGCCTGGGCTACAAAGCAAGTTCCAGGACAGGTTCCAAAATTACAGAGAAACTCTGACTCAAAACACCAAAAAAAATGAGCAGAGGATTCCAAGGAAATACACACAAATATGTCTAATAAGCATGTGAGTAGGTGCTCGTCATTAAGAAAATGCAAAACTACAATTAAATGTGGTTTTCTATCCATTAGGATGGAAATAAGCAAACAACAAACAAAATCCCAGAATATGGTGTATTGTTGAGAATATGGAGAAGTCAAAATCTTCTGTACATCTTGGAAGAGATGCCAATTGGCATAGCTATTGTGCCAAGTAGCAGGGCAGCTCTTCAAACAAAGCAACAGCATAGAATTACCATGGGATCTACTGTGGGGCACATATTGCAAGATAGTATTCTTTTAAAGACTCCAAGGAAAATGCATGAGCATGTGCAGCAGATTTATTCACAATAGGTGGACATAACCCAAATGTACAAGAATAGGCCAACCACTGTGTATGCATATAATAAATATTATTCAGCTTCCAAAGGAGGGAATTGCTGACTGCAACGTGGATAAGCCTTGGTTATATTATCCTCAGTGGATTAAGACAAACACTGGTGATATAGTTTAGTGGTGGCGTGCCTGTCTCTCGTGTACTAGGCTTTAGCTTCAATCTGCAGCACGACAAGAGAGGGAGGAGGAGAGGAGAACACGCCAAAGCCGAATCCACTCCTAGAAGGCAATAGGGTTAGACAAATCCATAGAGTGGTGTGGGAGGTCCTTCTGTCTATGTGTTGCTTTTATTGGTTAATGAATAAATCTTTAATAAATCATTGGTTTTGGCCAGCGGCTTAGCAGAATAGGGCAAGGTGGGAGTTCCAAGCAGATAGAGGAGGAGAGAGTAGGCAGAGTCAACAAGAAGCCATGGAGCCCCACTGGAGACAGAAGCTGGAGGGAACTTTACCCAGTAAGCCACAGCCACATGGCGATACACAGATGAATAGAAATGGGTTAATTTAAAATATAAGAGTTAGCCANAGGGCAAGGTGGGAGTTCCAAGCAGATAGAGGAGGAGAGAGTAGGCAGAGTCAACAAGAAGCCATGGAGCCCCACTGGAGACAGAAGCTGGAGGGAACTTTACCCAGTAAGCCACAGCCACATGGCGATACACAGATGAATAGAAATGGGTTAATTTAAAATATAAGAGTTAGCCAGAAATATGCTTAAGCTATTGGCCAAAAAGTATTGCAAATAATGTAGTTTCTATGTGGTTATTTCGGGTCTGGGCAGCCGGGAACAAACAAGCAGCGTACACCAACAGCAGAGACAATGGTGACTTGAGTGAGTATATCCCCATGGGTTCAGGCATTTGATTACTTGGTTCTGTTGGTGGCACTCCTTGTGCAGGTTTAGGAGGTGGGGTCTTATTGGAGAAAGTGTGTCACTGCCGTTAGGCTTTGGGTATTTAAAGGTTGCTGCCATTCCCAGTTATTCTTTCTGCTCTATGCTTGCCAATGAGAACGTGAGCTCTCAGCTTGCTGTTCCAGCCACTATACCAGCTGCTACCATGCCTCTAGGCCAGGATGGCCCCTTATCTCTCTGGAACCATAAACACAAAGATAAATGTTGTATGTGATACACATTTTACCACAATAAACACAAATATCTTGAATTTGTTCAAAGAGGTAGCAAAAGATGGACAAAGAAGTAAAAAAAACAGAACAATGATATATGAACAAAATAAGACTATCAAAGAAAATTATGTAAAAAAGTACCAAACAGAAATTCTAGAGGAAAAAAAATTTACAATTGAATTGAATTTACTATGCAGGTTCACTAGTAGATTTACATAATGACAGGATGGAATTAGTAACTTTAATGAGATGAATCTTAGGAGCAGAAAGATAATGATTGTCTCTCAATATCAATGGTCTCAGTTCCCCAATAAAAAATAGACTAACAAAATGGATGGGAAAATAGGATAAATCTTTCTGCTGCTTTCAAAAAACAAATCAAAGATAGACCTCACCTCGGAGTAAAAGGATGGGGAAAAGATAGTACAAGCAAATTAACCAAAGAAGAAAGCTTATGTAGACATTTTAATATTTAGCAAAAATAGATTACAAACAAAAACTAAACATGGAAGGCTATTACACACTCAAAGGAAATATCCTCCAAGAGGACATGGTAGTTCTTTACTATCTGTGCCCCAAGCACAAGGCACCAAAACTCATAAAAAAATACTATTACTGTTTAAGTCACATATTGACCCTTACACACTGATAGTAATAGACTATATTAAAAGTTGCAAGGGGAAAATCCAAGTAATATATAAAAGTAGACCTATTAGAACTATGCATGACTTCTCAATGGAGACTCTAAAAGCCAGAAGGGGGTGAACAAATGTCTTGCAGGCTCCAATAGACCACAGATGCAAGCCCAGACTACTATATCCAGCAAAATTTTCAGTAACCATAGATGGAAAAAATAAGATCCTTCATGACAAAGTCAAATTTGAAGACTATCTATCTACAAGTCCAATTCCATAGAAGGTACCAGAATGCTAACTACACCCAGAAAAACACAGGAAACAACATTTCACCCAAACACAAAAGAATACACATTCTTCTCTATACCTCATGGAAATTTCTTCGAAGTCCACTACATACTTGGACAAAAGCAACTCTCAGCAAATACAAGACTATTGAAATAAATCCCTGCATCGTATCTCACTACCATGGATTAAAGCTGGATAGCATCAGCAACAGAAACAGTAAAAAGTTTACAAACTCTCAGAAACTACACAACTCACTACTGAATGGAAAAAGGGGTCAAGATAGAAATAAGAAAGAAATTAAAGACTTCCTAGAAATGAATTAAAATGAATACACAGCATACATACCCTGTGTGCCTTGACTAAACCTCTTTAGGTCTGTGGATTGCAGCATTCTTTATTTTACAGTTAATATCTGCTTATGAGTGAATACATACATGTGTGCCATTCTGGGTCTGCATTACCTCCCTCAGGATGACTTTTTTCTAGTTCCATACATTTATTTGCTTTCAAATTTCTTGATGTCATTGTTGACTAATATTCCACTGTGTATAGGTACCACATTTTCTTTATCTGTTCTTCAGTTACAGGGCATCTAGGTTTTTTCCACGTTCTGACTATTATAAATAAAGCTGCAATGAACATAGCTGAGCAAGTGCTTTTATGGTATTTGCAAATCTGAGTTTGTAATTTTACTTTTAATTTTTACATGTATTAATAGAGCATAATAATAATTATAAATTCACAATAATAGGTACATAATACACAGCAAGATAATCTGTGATACTAACATAGTAGAGGAGGCAGAACAACATAGGAGTGGAGTGGTGATTGAAATGGAGCTGATGTCACCCTAGAATGGATCATTGTAGCTGTAAGAAGCTCTGGTGGCTTGAATAAGAATGACCCCCCCATAGACTCATATATTTGAATGCTTGATCATTAGGGAGTAGCATCACTTGAGGGAGATTAAGAGTGTGGTCTTATTGGACTAGGAGTAGCCTTACTGAAGGAAGTGTGTCACTGCAGGTGAGCTTTGAGGTTTCAAAAGTCCAAGCCAGGACCGATGGCTTTCTCTCCTCCTACTGCCTTTGGACCTTGATGTAGAACTCTCATCTACTTCTCCAGCACTATGTGCTGCCATCCTCCCCACCGTGAAAATTGACTAAGCCTTTGAAACTGTAAGCCAGCCCCAGTTAAGTGCTTTTTTTTTATAAGAGCTCCCATAGTTACAGTGTCTCTTTCATAGCAATAGAACAGTGACTAAGATAGAATCTGTACTATCTGAAATATGCACAACAACAACAAAGAAACTATAAAATACTCACAGATTGAGTGGTGAGATGCTCAGTGGGGAAAGGTACTTGCCACCAACCCTAATAAAATGAGTTTGAGCCTGGGAATCTACATGGTAGGAGAGAACTGACTTCTACAAGTGTGCTGTGGGTACACACACCCACACACATACACATACACAAACACAGATAAGGAGATGGATGTAAAAAAATAATTAAAACTAAATAAATACACACACAAGGAAATGAGAAGAGAGTCAAAAATTCATCATGACAAAAAAAAGAAGGCATTGATGGAGGGAAAGGGGGACGGAATGTCTTGACGATAGTAATAAAGACCCACAAGACAAAAGTCCTTCCCAATGAGAGATCACATCCACTTCTGGGGCCATAACTCAATGCTGTAAGCCAGCACTATATTACGGGTGTGTTGTCCTAACGAGTGGACCACAACAGCCGAGGGATATGAGGAATAGGGAAAGCTGTGTATGCATGGCTGAGGGCAGACCACACATAAGAAATCCAAGTCTCATTTACTAAAATTTCCTGTGAATCTAAGTCTTCTTCAAAATGGCTATTAAAAAAAATAAGAAAGGATTATTATACAAATGTATGTCAGCAAACTCAACAAGATTGATAACTTTCCAGGCACATGCAACCTATCTAGATTGGATCAGCAAGATTGAATCAGTATAAAAGCTTTCCCCAAGTAAAAACATCTTCGATCAGATCGCTTCAAAGAAGAGTTCTACCAAACATTTGAAGGATTGCTATCAACTTATCTCACATTCTTCAAAATAAACAAGAGATATAACTCACTCTGTGTTCAACATTAATTACCCTGACACCAAAGCAGACATTCCATAGTTGCAAAACTCCTCAGGAAGAGTCTAGCAAGCCAATACAACATCATATAAAAACAGTGATGCATCTTCACTAAGCATGGTGGAATTGTAGAATCTAAAGATAATTCAACCTCTGAAAAGTCAGCAAAGATAATACATAACACCAACAGACTAATGACGAAAAACCATTTGACTTTCCAGGTGCCGGAGTGCATGTTTTCCTGCCCCTGGCATGGTGGAATCATTGCTTTGGTCTGTCATTGGTACCCTGTCTGGGGTGAGTACACGTTTATCTGTATCTTGTCAGGAATAATCATGCATCATCAGTAAATAGAAATAGTTTAAACAAGAAAATCCTCATGCATGCAAGGACACTTGGATCATGGTAAGCATGGAGATACTAGAACTATGGATATCTGAAATCAGTTCTCACCATGCTACACAGAAACCACGTCTTCATGGCCAAAAGAAAGCAACATTTCCAGAACCAGATGTGCTGGCACACACCTGTTACCTCAGCACTCTAGGAGTAGAGGCAGGAAGATCATAAATTTGAAGTTAGTCCAGTCTAGAAAGCAAAGCCCTCTCAAAAATTGATGTGGCATTTTCTTGGTAAAGATTCAAAAGGAAGACCATCAATGCCAGCTCCATAAAGCATCTACACCATGGCTCACATTGTGATAGAGTAAAACAGGCCCCAAAGAAAGGATGATGATATCCCAGATCTACAGACTTCCTTTCAGGAGCATCTATGACTCCAGAACATTATAGTGGAGCAGCATTTGGGTGATTCATGATGGTTGTTTTCATGATGGCCAGTGCTGACCTGTTCATGGGGCTTTCCAAGGGCTATGCTTTCATCTCCCAGATAGTCTGTGACAGTACCTGTTCATCTGCATTTCATCAATGTCTCAACCTAGAAGTTTAGTCAAGACATTACGAATCACTATCATTTTTAGAGGTTTTACTGTAGACCAATAAATGATCTAAGTGTTTATTTGTGTGTTAACCTTCTCAATTTTCCCTAACTACCAGTAAGGGGAATCATTATTATTATCTCCAATTTACATCTGAGAAAACCTAAGGTATGGAACTTAAATAACTTTCTGAAGATAAAAGAACTAATAACCATTGACTTCAAAGCCTGGCAGAAATTAAGGGAGTCAGGAGTTTCTTTTCCTTTCTTTTTAGAGAGAGACACCTGTGGCTTCCCTGCCAGAGCCCAGAAGAAGAGTTTTCTGTTCAGCTAGATTTTGTTTCTTTCTTGGTCTAGAGATTGCACCCAGCACCTCTCACACACGAGCTCTACCCATGAGCTGTCGCCCAGCCATCAGCTGTCCAATTCTTACAATGACCTTTGGTGGCCGTGTGTATATTCTTCTCATCTAACCCCATCACCACAGTCCTGTGGGTCAGGTCTAGGGTCCATGCATGACCCAGCTAAGATTTGCCAGCCATGATTTCTCTGTCCCCTGGCAAAAGGTTCTGAGTCAGTGACAAAGTCTTAGGAAGAAGGAAAGCTCAAAATAGAAATTATGGGGGTGGTACTTTCTCTAATGTTATAGTCACTAGCAAATTGACCTTTTTACTAAATAACTCCTCACCGTGCCCAGGAAAGGAACTCTTACCAAACTCAGTGTTCCACACACAAAAGGAAGATGTGAAAAGTAGGAGGGAGACTTGGTCAGAAGGGTGCCCATGGGAGAGGGAGGGGGATGAGAGAGAGAAATATTGCTTATATAAACGTATGAAACTGGCAATCAAACAAAAAAGGTGGTTTTTATTTTTTATTGCTTTATAAATAATACCATTCAAAAGTCCACCTCCTTCCCTCCTCCCATTTCCCTTCCACTTCCCCACTCCCTCTCCTCTCTCCCCCTCCACTACTAAGAGAGGGCAGGGAACCCTGCCCTGTGGGAAGTCCAAGGCCCTCCCCTCTCCATCCAGGCCTAGGAAGGTGTGCATTCTAACAGACTAGGATTCCCAAAAAGCCAGTACATGCAGTAGAATCGAATCCCAGTGCCATTATCATTGGCTTCTCAGTCAGCCCCCATTGTCAGCCACAT
>LOJH01005630.1:13268-24751 GCA_001685095.1 Ellobius talpinus | reverse complement strand
GGGGGAGCCCAGCCTGCAGAGCACTGCGACTGCCCAAACTGCCTTAAATGCTGCACTCTGGGGCACAGTCTCCCCTTTCCAATGAGAACCCTGAACTGAGCTGGTAATGACGAGCATTGACGCTTAACCTGAGGTGCAGGGTCTCGGCAGGACAGCCATCATGATTCTTCCAGAGAAAAGGCAGAGTGCTGGACGAGGGGGTCTCACTTGTTGCAGGAGACAGTAAGTCTCTCTTCAGCCAGTTTCCTGTTTAGCAAACCAGGAGTCCTGAAATAAAGCCCCAGATTTATGCATCTTATGCAACGTTCTTCACGGCCAACAAGCCGTTTCAACAGCATTGAGAAGAATACGCAAGATTCCCAATGTTTCCGTTGGTTACGCAGCCGCTCTGTGTGGCAATCTGAAATGAGACAACAATCTCGGCAGGAATGGCGGGAGACAAACGGGTGCCCACCAGATGGGGAGGCGAGTGGGGCTGTGGAGGGGGGACAGTCCAGGAGACACAGAGCAAAGAGAGGCTTTTCTGAGCTGTTCTGTATGGGGTGGAGTATCTGCATCATCAGCCAAACTCATCTTGCCTGTTGAAGGGACCCTGTGTTGAGACTTTGGGCTTTGGGCAGATAGAGCCATGTTAGGGATTTTTTGGTGAAGTAGGAAACCTGCTATTCTCAGACAATTAAAACCTTTAAAAAATGTGGCTGTGAAGGAAAAGGTCTATGCTTGCTTTTTTGGGGGGAGGGAAAGGGATTATCCTAGAGAGTCCAGTGCTGTCTGCAGGCAGTGTCTTGGGGCCTGCTTCCTGTGTAGACCACAGATGGAGAATGAAAAAGACTCTGAGCTTACATCAATCAGGCAAGGGCTGAGATTCCCTGGGCCCTACTGGTCATAGGTCTAGCAACCATACCACCCAATACACAGAGGGCCTTGAGGGAAAAAATAAGATTTAATTTTTATTTTGTTTCGAGTCTGGGACTTACATAGTTCAGGCTGATCTCAAGCTTGCTATGTAGCTGAGGATGATCTTGAACTCTGGATCCTCCTGCCCCTACCTCCTGAATGTTTGGATTGCTTGTGTGAGCCACCATACCTGGTTTATATGATGCTGAGGATTGAACCCAAGGCTTCGTGCACTCACGGAGAGCACTGTTATCAGCTGAGGTACATTCCCCGTGTTGATTTTTAAAGTGCAATCCAGCCCAACATGAGCTGAGAAAAACTCCAAGCAGTGAGTCCCAGCACGACCCACTCTGGAGCTTCAGCTGTGGGTAACCCCGAGAGACCAGGCAGCCAAAACAGTCCCATAGAGCTGATCTTTGGCCAGATGAAGCAAGGCTCAGGGCAGGCCCTTGCTGGCACCAAGTGATGTGTCAGGATGCTTCCTGACTGTGGAGTCTGATTTGATGGTAGCAGCCTCTAGGCCTTCCTCGCAGAGGAAGCGTGAGCCCCGAATGAAGGAATGAACAGGGCGGCGCTGTTGAGGCAGGACAGTTCCATCATGGACCCACTGACTACAGTGCTGCTGTGGCCTCCATGCCTCCTCAGGCGCTGTTGGAGTATGGGCTCACTCAGTGGTTTAGAGAGGGGTCTTTACTTCTGTGGCAGATGTTCTGGATGGCTATCTCCAGGGGGAGGTACTGCTGGAAAATGCTTTAGACAGGGTGTTGGGTGGTCCTCACTGTAGGGACCACTCTGAGCATCAGCAGCAAAGAGGCAGAACCTTTCAGTAATCACAAACAATCCTGACATCACTGTTACAGTCTGCCAGTTGTTCTTTTCTGCCTTTGAATTCACAACAGTCCACAAGCCAGTAAGTGGCCCGCAATGCAGTTTACAATAAAGGCCAGAGTTGGAAACCATCTACTTGAAAAATACTTCTAAAAGTGGGTTGCAACTATGTCAGAGAGGAAGTGGCCACTCAGGCTCAGTGGTAGGAATGTTCTTCCAGCTTCTTGCTGAGCAGAGATACAGAATCTGGCATCAACAGTTCAGAGAGCGCTGGCCTTGAACCTCACAGTTCCCTGGAGTCATGGATGTGCATGTGCCCTGGTGTGTGTGCCTTTGGAAGCCAGGGGTCCAGGTTGAGTGTCTTTGTCTATCACCTTCTACCTCAGTTCTTTAGACAAAATCTCTCACTGAACCTGGAGCTTACAGATTAGGCTAGATTGGCTGCCGGCAAGCCCTAGAGATCCTTCTGTTATCATGCCCAGAGTGCTGGGATCACAGACACACATACCCAGCTTTTTCTGTGGGCATTGGGGATTTAAACATGTTTGCATGGCAAGCATTGTATTGACTGAGCCCCTGCTTTGAATTTTTGGTCTTTGTTTACAATCATAAGCTTTAGACAGGTCAGGAAAATTAGCTATTAAAAACCACAGAAGAAAAACAGAGACATTTAACAGGGAGAGCAATCCATTGCATTTTAAATGGCCAGAATCGTGCAAAAAATGCAAAACAAAATTTCTATTAAAAGGAAAGAATGGAGGTCACATTCAGTCTGTTTCACATGGTTCCCTTTTCACGCTCAGGGCTTTATCTGAAAAAGCAGAAAGTCTTTGTTTTGAGCATTCTGGTGAAGCCATGCGCACCTTTCTCTTCAAGCTTCATGACCTCAAGCTAGAGAAGGAGTTTGCCAAAGATGTATCCCAGGGTGTGGGGAGCCGGGGGCGTGGGTTCAAATTCTGGCTTTGCAGAGTGTTGCTCTGGTCTGTTCGGATACAGTAGACAAAGTGGTCTCCCTGAAGTCCCATGGAGTGCTGACCTTGAACAAGAGTTGATGGCCAAGAAAGTCTCTGGGGAGGAGGGGGTTTGCAGGCCTGGCTTCATGCTGAACTCTGTGGTTTGTGCCCCTCTGTGTTGACCGTGTTTCTCTCTCTTTCTTCAGGCCTGGGCAATTTTTAAAGGGAAGTTTAAAGAGGGGGATAAAGCTGAGCCAGCCACGTGGAAGACGAGGTTACGCTGTGCTTTGAACAAGAGCCCAGATTTTGAGGAAGTGACCGATCGATCCCAGCTGGACATTTCCGAGCCATATAAAGTTTACCGAATTGTCCCGGAGGAAGAGCAAAAATGTAACTATCCTTTGGGGCCAGGAAGCCTTCCAGGACCCTTCCTCACCTTCCCTCTTCTGCCCCCATTAGCCTTTGGTCTCCACAGAGCAGGCGTGCCACCCACAGGGTTTGGGTGCCTGCTTTAGCTAAACAAAGTTGTTCTCTCTTTTGTAAGCAGACCCAGAGAGCTGGTCTGCTGATCTCACAAGCCATGTGTTGTCAAGTGGCAGCTTCCTGCCGAGGGAGTGGCCATGTGGAGGCAGGGAAGAAGGGTAGCCTGGGTCAAGGCTCAGAGCACTCTGGGTCATAGTCAGAGCGGGAACCCGGCAGAGCCCCTGGAGCTCTGTGTAACCTGCCCCGAATAGTCTGCCATAGCATAGCATGTGATACAGAATTCCTTTTTGCTCTCTAGAAGTTTACAGAGGAGGCCGGGGAAGGAATATCTAGTGGGCAAGGAAAGCATGAGCTAAGGTTGAGTGAAGAGTTCTCCAGTTAGACAAGACAGCAGCAGTGACTTCACTGATGGCCTCAGCGTGTGACTGCTGTTGGGGATCACATCATTCCTGAGGTCACTTCCAGCAGTAAAATCCTTAAAGCACTTGTAAAGGGATGAAAGCAGGGGCAGCGGAAACCTGCCACACGGTGTGTGCCTGTGCTCTGGTGAGCCATCACTAATCTATCAGAATGTGTCGACCTCAGTGCTAACCTCAGAATCCTTTTAAACCCGTGTTCTGTGCAGAATCAGAGCTGTTTAATCTCCACCATGAGTCTGTGAGGGTCTTTGAAAGCTTTGGTTTTCACAGCCACTCCACACAGGCATAAAGAATCTTGTGGAGTTGTGATTTCTTCTTTGGAAACTTACAGGCAGTCTGCTAATAGTCGAAACTTTGCAACAGTTCTTGGGGCTGGACACAAATTCTGGGTTTGTCCTCACGCTTCAGTGGGGGTATTGAACATCAGGCATACAATTTCTTAAAAAGTAAAAATCAGGACTCAAACATATAGACAGAGAGCCAGTATCAGACTGTCTGGCACTCACCGGGGAGCTGACATGGTGACAAAGCCTGTCGGAGAATATGAAATACTAGATGTGACATGCCTACTCTGTTAGGGGTAGGAAGTGTGTTGGTATGTGTGTATGATCCCAGGACTCAGGTGGCCAAGGTAGGAGGATTGCATGAAAGCCAGCCTGGCCTGCAGAATGAGACTCTGTCTCAAAAGCAAAACAAAAAAAAAATCCCCCAAAGAGGAAGCTGACCCAACTGATGCTTGACGGGTGCAGGTGGTGCCACCGTGGTTGGCAGTGTTGTGTGACCTGGTCATTTGTAGCTTAGTCACCTGCAGATGGACACCTGGTTGCATTGACTCAGAGTCCTAATAGGTGACAGTGTCAAGGCTTACTCAGCTACCTTCCTTGGAAGAGCCTTATGGCTCCCAGGGCCTGGTTCATTCTGTGCAGCCTCTGGAAGGTCCAACAGCCTTAATTACTCCCGACTCTAGACTGTGTGTCTTTAAAATGATTCGAAGCAATAGGGAAGTTTCTCTCAGCGCCCTGCTCCCCCAGGCTCAGCCGGGCTTGACCTGGTAGATGGCCCTGACTTGTTTATAGCAAGGGTGGAGCCCCATCACCTGCAGTGTTGGGGGTAAAGGCGCAGCAGGCTCCTGAGCAGAGGAACACAGCATTTGCGTAGCACTTGTCCTGGTACATTGTACTATGAACCTGAGTGATTTGCCAGCCTCTCTGGGGGGAGGGGGGCGGGGGAGCTTCTCGCCTTCTGCCTGCTCCAGCAGTGGCTTCTGAGTGAGCCCCTACTTTGGGTGAAGCGGCAAGGGGATTGCACAGGTCCCTGGGAGTGGGGAGCCTGGCAGGGCTTTGTTGGTCATGCTGTATCTCATGGAGGCTAAACCTTCTAAGGCAAACTTCTGATCAGGGAAGAGGAGCAAAGTGGGCGAGAAGCCACCTGGGCTCAGATGCCAGCAGATAAAGCTTTGGGCCCTCGGGAGGCAGGTGGAGGCTGTGAAACAGGGCACATGTGTGACTTTGCCATGTGGCTGAGGTGTGCAGACACACACATGTATATTTGGAGAGGACAAAGAGATTTTCTGCTACCTGGCTCCCCATCTGCCAGAACATTCTCCAGTAAATCTCTGGATGCTTTCAAATACCCGGACTAGCAAACTTATCTTCAATATGTAGGCAGTGAACGTCTGGTATAAAACGTACCAGGCAAGGCTCAGATAGGAGGAAGAAACCAGAGTCTGAGCCTTGTCCTTTAAAAGCCTTGGTGTTTACAACCCCCCAGCACCCACTTCTCTCTTTTGACCTAGCTGATCAGATGACCAGGCCATGAGAAGGCATGGTTGAGTCTTTCCCAAACCTTCTAGCAGCTGCTGGTCAAAACCAGGGAGGACGCTTACCACCTCTGTTTCCTTAATTCAGCACTTTATAAAAGGTTGCAATGCTTGGCCACCCTGGGTCATGGTGTCCATCCCCTTTCCCATAGGCAAGCTGGGCGTGGTGCCTGCAGGCTGCATGAGCGATGTCACGGAGATGGAGTGTGGTCGCTCTGAAATTGATGAGCTAATCAAGGAGGTGAGTGGGGCCTCCCAAACACCTTCCAGGGAGGGACAGACATCACTTTTACCCCTCACAGGCATTGAGCGCCTCAGGCTCTCCAGGAAAGTGACAATTCTAACTGAGGAGGCAGAGTGAAGGACTCCTTGGCCAACTCCCTAGGCCAGCCTCCCTGTCCTGGTCAGGTCCTGCATGTCCTGTCTTCTCCTGTGGGCCTCCAACAAAGCTTTCTTAAGCTCCAAGCTTACTTAAACATGTTGAATAGCAGATTTGAAAAGTCACCATGTGGTCTTAGCCTTGCTTCTCAACCCGGCTTCAAAGATAGACCATGACCTTTTCCATTACTCCTGGTCATCCTATTGGCCCTCTTGGCAACTATATGGCTTGCTTTTTAACCTCCAAAGTTTATTCCTGAATGGCCATTGGAATTGGATGGCTGAGACCCTTTGGATCTACTAATTGTACTGGGGACTAGCTAGTGACCCAGAGCTCACCTGTGGTGCGTGAAACCTAAGGTCTAGTTCCTAACAGCACACATGAAACCAAGATCTTAAAATAATCCACTGATGATGCATGCATGGTTGGTAGCCTGTAATTGAAGGTGGAATGGGGTCTCTTTAAGTTAAACAGATGGCCTTTTGTGTGTCTCTTTTTAGCATCTTTATTGTATTTTAAATGTCTGCCCAAGGTGGGGCTTTCATAGCTAAAGGAACCCTATTCAGCTCACGTAAAGGAAGAAGAGGGCACTTTAGATTACAGGTGGCCCAGACCTGTCATCTCAGTTACTCAGGTGGCTGAGGCAGGAGGATGGCAAGTTTTAAGGCCTGTCCGAGCTGCAGAATGACTTCAAGGTGGGAAACTCCCATGAGACCCTGTCTTGAAACCAAAAGGGAAAAGATACTGGGGATGTAGCTCAGTGGTAGAGTGCTTGCCTCGCGTGCACGAAGTCCTGCCTTTCAGCCCCAGCACCATGACATCACTGAAACAAAACCAAGATTGTTGTTAGCAATGGCTCATCAGCTGTGCACCCTGCAGCTTGGCCGTGGGATAGTGCACACAGCCAACAACACCTGCCTTGTGTGGCCCAGCTTTTTGGCAAATGGCAGTTGTTACGTTCTGGGTGGTCTTGGTCCTGTGTCCTGTTTTCAGTGTCTTTTTTTTTTGCCAACTCACTGAAGCAATTAGATGAATATGATGCCACCCTAGGGTCACAAGCGAAGGAGGTTTCAGGACCTCTTGTAATTGGATGTGGCTCTCTGAGTGAGGGTCTCAGTGCACAGTAGGATTTGTTCAGTGTCACCGTACAAGTTGCCCTAGAGCTGGGCCATGTTTCCTGGCATCAAAAGATCAGTGAACTTTTTCATAGCCTTGACAAGCTTGGTTAGATTGTCAGCCACTGGGCTTGTAGTCTAAGGTCTTATGAATTACAAAGTGAAGGTCAGGTTCTGTCTCATGAGATAAAGGTGACAGATTTTGTGACTTGTGTATCTGATATTGGGTTTTACAAACATGGACTTTGGGGAGGGCTATGCTGGAGACCCGTGACTCAACAGTTATTTTCTGTCACCCGGCCCTATAGCCTTCTGTGGATGAGTACATGGGTCTGACCAAAAGGAGCCCATCCCCACTAGAGGCCGGCAGGAGCCAGGTCCTTCCTGACTGGTGGGTCCAGCAGCCCAATGCAGGTGAGTGTGTGTGACCGGCACTGCCAGCCATTAGGCACTTTGTGTTATGGTTGGGGGTACTTGTCACTGTTAGGCCCTATGTCCTGTGGAAGGTTACTAAGTCCAGATAGGTGAAAAAATTACAGCCATGAGCTGAGTTAGCCAAGCTGTAACCTCCTAGGAAGGCACAGGTATCTTGGTCTATAATAGGTGGTTATGCATGGCCACTCTCCTCCCATACCCCCAGGAAGTTGAGAGGAGGAGTCTGTCAACATCTCCAAGACTCAAGGGAGGCCCCAGCTCTCAGCCACCCTGCTTCTTCTTCCCAGCTCACATAGGTTCACTGTTCCATTCAGATGATCAGGACACTCCCAGACCCTGAGAGACCCAGGACTTCTGGAGAGAAGGGAGCCCAGTCAGGGCAATAGCTTGGAACCACAATGGCCAGTTACATGTCTTGGCAGTGCCAGGGGAATTAGAAAGTTAAATAAGGGCTTCACCCTTTTGTTAGCATCTGGTGGATACATTCAGGCTGTAGATGTTTAGAGGGCCATTCACTGGGGTCCCTACTATAGTGTGTGAGCAAATTTTATGGCTCACAGGCACGTTGGTTTCCTCCTTTACCTCTGTCCTGCTAAGACAGGAGCTGCCAGGATGTCTTAGCTGGCCCTGGAGGCCTATGAGGTTTCCAGGCCGTGGGTATTAGTGTCTTGTAAGGGGCCCAGTGTTGAGAGATGTCTTTGGGAAAGCTGCCTGGGACCCCAGGCTCCCCTGTGAGATAAGCCCTGTTGTTGCATACAGTCCAGTGACATTTGGGCCAGATCCTTGTGGTAGGAAAGGAACATGGTCCTGTGGATTTCTGGCAGAAGAACAGGATCCCAGAGCACCGAGGAAACACTTTACCCTGGTGGGTTTCTGTGTTTGTTAGCCCGAGAGCTCACATAGAATGGGATCTGCCCATCAACATCAACACCAGCATTATTAGTCTCCCATCCATACCCCAGGGACATTTGAGTCACTCTCTGCTCACAGAACCAGCCCAGGTAGGATTATACTTTCTATTCTCTGACCACAGGCCTGCCACTGGTGACTGGGTATGCTGCCTATGACGCACATCATTCAGGTACTAGGGTGTTCTGGGTGGGTGGGCATGGTACAGGCTCTGTTTGAAAACAGTCTCATGACTTGGGTGGGGTCATGAGGTTCTATGGACAAGTGTGACCTGGGGGTAGGCTTCGAGGACTGTTTCCTCCTCTTCATTCTGTGTGGTTTTGGGAGCAGACAAGTGATCCAGATTTGCTGAACATCTTCCTGAGGTAGCCACAGTTAGTCCAGAGGGTCTTTAGAAGCAGCAGTTCAGAAGAGAATGTAGCCTGTTTTGCCCTCAAGTGGAGGGATCTGGCCTCTTAAAGCATCAAGTTCCTCATGTGTGAGATGCTATAAGAATCCCATGTGCTACACTGTCACTAACACTGTTTAGTAGGGATACGGTTGGCCAGTATCACTCGTGTAGGCTCCTTCACCTCTAACTCCATAATGAGAGTTATAATGATGGTGGTACTGCTGCTGATAGCGCTGATGGTTATGGTGATGATACTGATGGCGCTCATTGTACGGGTGATGCTGATAGTGATGATGCTGATAGTGATGCAGATGGATGGTGCTGATGCAGATGATACTGATGGTGATGATGGTGCAGTGATGCTGATGGTGCTGATGCAGACGATGCTGATGGTGATGATGATGCAGTGATGCTGATGGTGCTGATGCAGATGATACTGATGGTGATGATGATGCAGTGATGCTGGTGATGATGATGCAGACGATGCTGATGGTGATGATGATGCAGTGATGCTGATGGTGATGATGCAGACGATGCTGGTACAAATGCTAATGGTGATGTTATAGACTGTATCTTTGAATTCTCTACTTCTCTCCCTGTGTTTCTGACTGTCTTGTTGTCTGTGGGTCAGTGTTACTTTGTTGTGTGGGTCTGTTGTTTCTCTGACTCTAATAAAGTGCTTTGCTCTGTGTTTATTTAGCACAGTATATGAAAAGGCTGGGGAATTCTTTCTTTTTTTTTAAACAGAGATCTTGAGCAGAGTGTTATAAGGGAAGAAGTTACTTTGCTGACCCTAGCTGTTCCAGAGTAGCTGATATGTTATTAATTTTTTTTTGTTTTTTTGAGACAGAGTTTTGCTGTAGCTGTCGAGTCTGTCCTGGAACTAGCTCTTATAGACCAGGCTGGCCTCGAACTCACAGATATTCACCTGCCTCTGACTTCCGAGTTCTGGGATTAAAGGTGTGTGCCACCACTGCCCAGCTGATATGTTACTAATTTTTATCCTCATGTTGCTTCTAACACTTGTGAGATATTTGTTTTGTTTTGGGTTGGTTTTAATCTATGGGCTGCTTTCAGCAAATGATTACCGTAGTATGCACACATGCATGCATACATGTACACACACAAACACACACACTCACTCACTCACTCACACTATTCAGGCATGGNTGGTTACATTGTTTTCTTAAAGGCAGGTTAAATGGGCAGAGAACATAGTAGGGAGACAGATGGTAACAAAACTTTGAATGGTCTCAAAGGCAAATTATTAACCTGGTTCCAGGGCCAGACTAACTGCAAAAGTTCAGTTCTTAAGGCAAGAGGTATTTCCAGAGCAAAGCTGTTCCCACAAGGGTTGTTTCTGATGGTAACATGGCGCTAATGCTGCTGAGACTGGTGGTACTGGAGCCGATGATGTTGGTGGTGATGTTGCTGATGATGCTGTTGGGTATGGTGCTGATGGTGATAGTGACGGTGATGATAGTGCTAATGGTGGTGCTGGTGTTGATGGTGATGGTGGTGGTGATAATGGTCCTGATGATACTGATGGTGGTGGTGCTGGAGCCAATAGTTCTGATAATGGTGATAATAGTGATGCTGATGATTCTGATAATGATGGTGCTGATGGTGGTGAGTGGTATTTACGGTACAATTTTGGGTGCCAGGGTTAAGGCTAATACTCTTGTGGGCCCTTTTCTACCCATGACTTCAACTGCCTCTAGGTTATGTAGATAGGTTATTTCCCATTTCATAGGTCCTGGGTGATAAGTCTGATAGGCCCCAGAGCAGGGATCTGCCCTGGTGTCCCATCTTCACTGCCACCTGCTGTGGGACTGGTGGCATCGCTATACATTCCCAGGAGCCATGGTGTTGTCTGGTTACATGGCAGACTCAGTAGAGCTCAGGCAGAAGCATGCCCTGGGGGCCATGATGAGGGCAGAGGCGGGTACCCAGCAAGTAAGAAAAATACAAAGGAAATGATGCTCTATTTAGTGCCAGCCTGCGTGTTGGGATCCTTCTAGACCTGGCTGTAGATAGAGACCCTAGCTCCTTCAATTTCTGAAGGCATTTTCCTCCCAGCCTGTTCTCAAGGCCCCTTCACCCCCCCACAGGAGGCCTGGGTTAATGGGCTCAGCCTTTGACCTTGTCAGTCTTGTGCTGTGGCCCTGGGAATCTGCTGACCAATGCGTTCTGGGGGCCAGACCTGTGACCAACTGAGTGAGCAGTAAAGTTAGGCTGTGAGGAGGAAGTGTCCTTGAGCCTTGTAGAGCTGTCTCAGCAGATGTGAGGAAAGCAAGGAGTCCCCACCACTGCTCGGAGCTCCACTTCCAGAACCCAGGTCACACACCCTACCTCTATAGATAAGCCACAGCCGGGGCTCCTGGTTTTCTGACTACAGAGGTGACAGAGAGGGAGATGGATGGGGAGGAATGGCAGGGAATGAGGGAGAATGTTACACTGTAGAGAGAGCCTTGGCCTTGAGGACTGTCCCATGGTAACTGCCTCTCTGTTGGTAACCTGTGTTCTATGGACTTCCTATTTATCAGAAAAATTCAGAGGTCTGGCTTTTAAAACTTAATTGTTTTTCTGAGACAGTCTCAATGTGTAACCCGGGATGGTTATGAGCTCACAACCCTCTTGCCTCAGGCTCTGGAGTGCTAGGGCGTGAGCCACCGCTCTTTATTTGCCATCCACCCCCGAGTATATCTCAGTGCCACCCTGCTGCCAACTCTCTTGATGCTGCCAGTTTGTTTCCCAGTTTGTGTATATTCAATGAACGGATTAAACAGTGAGGCTTTTTGGCATGTCTTAGCGTTTCAGAGTGAGCCAGAGCCAGCCTGCTGTGGAGAGCAAGA
>LOJH01005630.1:319-12914 GCA_001685095.1 Ellobius talpinus | reverse complement strand
CAGGGATCCAGTGTGTGGATGGGCCCAAAGCCCCTGACTCAGCGCCCATCACAATCCTTGCAGACCAAGGTTTGTGGTGCACAGTCTCAGAGGGCTTATTTGTAGACCATATTTTGTTCTGTTTCCTGGCTCATGTGGTCACACAAAAGCCCCCACAAAGCTGGTGCTGTTGCCATCTCTACCTTGTTGATGAAAAGCAGATAGAAGGGTGAAGCCACTTGCCTCAAGTCACACAGTTGTGAGGAAGCGGTGCCGGAGTTCCACACTGATAGTGCTGACGGTGCTGATGGTGCTGATGGTGTAGATATTGGTGATGCTAATGATGATAATGCCGATCCTGATTTTATGATATTAGTGGTGGGCCTGGGATCACATGTGGGGCAAGCTGCTAGTGTCCTCGGTGGATGCATTTAAAGCAGGCTTAGGCTGTATCTGGATTCTTAGAATCTCAGTGGTGGGGTGAAGACTTGCATCACAGCGTGGAGAGCGCCGGTCAACTGCTCCTCTGGGTCTGCATTTGTCACTTGTGAGGTGTGGCAGCTTGGCACCCATGCTCCTTCCACCTGTCCTTTCTTCAAGCTCAGGGTGCTATAGCATGGGGTTGCCGAGCCAGTCCTGCAGGCACATCTCTGAGACATTTTGCTGTTCCTGGGTGTGTTGAGGGGTTCTGGTTCTGAAATTCCTCTGAGATGACAGGGCACAGTGTGGGCACAGGGCACAGTGTGAGAGGCAGATGCAATGCTGGGACTCCATTCACTCAGAATGAAGTCCTCAGTTGTCCCATGGTACAGAGGGGATGTGTCAGTTTGTTGGTGATGCGGACACCGAGGGCCCTCACCTGGCTGGTGGGGAGTGCAGGGAACGAGGCATAGGTGCACTGGTACTACCACTGAACTGCTGACCAAGCTGATTTGGCCCTCAGTTTCCCCAAATGTGAGCTTGATGACCTGAACCCAAACAGCTGGCTTTTCTCAGGTGACTCTAGAACACAATGTCACTGCAGCAGGGGACGACAGAGTCTGTGGACAGCGGTGGGTGCTCCAGCGGATAGACCCTAGGGAAGGGTCTGAGTGTTCCAAATGTACAGCAGTGTTAGCCCCAACAGTGTGTGTTACTCACACAGGCCTGCCCAGTGGTGCAGCTGGTGACTGCACAGCTCCAGGACACTATAGGTTTGGGGAGCTGTCAGTTTCTGTGGCTCCAGAGGGAAGCCTGGGCTGGTGAGAAGCTGAGGACACATCAGGCTGCTGTTGGTGGAAAGAAAACTCAGTTTATAGCAGCTACAGAGCATCTCCAGCCCTTAGCTCTGGGCTGTTCTCTTTATTCCTACAGTAGCTCAGGGTTTGCCTAGCTCCCAGCATTGGAGCCCTGCCTCCACGCTGGCTGTCATTCAGGGCCTGCTGGGCCCTCTGCGGTGTATGTTTCTTGACTCTTCACTCTAAGTTTATCTGGAGTGCTGCTGCCCTTGCCTGTAAGAGGACACCAGCAACACCTCTTATACAGGAAGCCAGAGGCTGAAGCCAACCAAAGCCAACGAAAGCAAAATACAGCGTTGGTAAATTTCCAGCCTCATGGCTCAAGTTAGATCTTTGGGATTATTATGGTCTGTTGGTGCCAAACTGAAGTTCTCTTTCTTTTAAATTCTATTTATTGATTGGTTTGCACTTGTGGTGCTGAGGGTGTAACCCAGGACCTTGCATGTGTGAGGCAGTCATCCCTGCTCTGAATGGCACTGTAGTTCTTGAGGTGTCAGAGTGAAGGGATGGTGGAGATGTAGCCTGTCTGTCACAGTTCCCCCCTGGGTAGCTCCCAGACAGAGCACTTCCCTGAGGACAGGCTGTGTGCAGGATTTTGCAGAGGTTTTCCACCTGAATCCAGGGAATCCCAGGTCACTGTGTGTTGGGAAGATGATATTGTGATGTTCACACCTTCATAGATGGTGTGTCTTCCCATCTTGAATAAAGGCTACCGATTCCAGGGTGACAAAGGAAGCAGAGCCACAGGGCACTTCATGGGACATTACACAGGCAATGCCTAAATGGCCTGAACTTGGTACAGTTTCCAGGTCTTCCTAGATCGTGTGTATATGTTCGCATGTGTGTGCTCCTGTTTGTGCAGATGCATATGAATATGAATATATCCTCATGTGTGTGTGCATGAATGCATGTTCATATGTGTGCATGAATGCATGTTCATGTGTGTGTATGAATGCATGTTTGTGTGTCTGTGTGCATGAATGTATGTTCGTGTGTGTGTGTGTGTATGTGTGTGTGTGTGTGTGTGTGTAGGCCAGAGGCCGGTCTTAGGTATCATCTCTTGGATACCGTCCATCTTACTTTTTGAGACAGGGACTCCCACTGGCCTGGATCTTACCATGTAGGAGAGACTGGCTGGCCAGTCAGCCCCAGGGTTGGCCTTTCTGTCACTCAGGTGCTGGGGTCACAAGCGAACACCACTTGGAAGGGGAAAGAGACTCTGGACCTTTGGAAAGGAGGGCCTGGGGCTTCCCCTCTTCCCAGGCCCCTGACTGCCCTGTGTTCTCATCCCCCAACAGCCTTCTCCCAGATGCTGATCAGCTTCTACTATGGGGGTAAGCATGTGGGCCAGGCTACCACCACCTGCCCCGAGGGCTGCCGCCTATCCCTGAGCCAGCCGGGCCTTCCCAAGCTGTATGGGCCAGATGGCCTGGAGCCTGTGTGCTTCCCGACAGCTGACACCATCCCCAGCGAGCGGCAGAGGCATGTGACCCGGAAGTTGTTTGGGCACCTGGAGCGTGGTGTGCTCCTGCACAGCAACCGTAAGGGTGTGTTTGTGAAGCGGCTGTGCCAGGGTCGTGTGTTCTGCAGCGGCAACGCGGTGGTGTCCAAGGGCAGGCCCAACAAGCTGGAACGCGATGAGGTGGTGCAGGTCTTTGACACCAACCAGTTCTTCAGAGGTCAGTACCTAGTCATCTGGCTGCCCTTGCCTTAGAGTTCACACCCACCTTCTACCCTGTGCCTCCTGCATCATGGACTAAGTTCACTCTTTCAGGGATTGAGGGCTTTGGCAATGGTATAGCTGGGGAACCCTTTGAAGCCTGACCTGCACAGTCTCCCTGAGCAGCCCGGGGGTCCTTGCCTCAGTTTCCCTTGGGTAGACAGGACATCAGAGCTGGAGCCTTTCCTTTCAGAGTGTGGAGCTAATGAAGCTCGTGGTTGTTCCCTAGCCTGGGAGCTGCTTAGAAACGTAGAGTCCAGGGCCTCAGCCAAGCTCTTGGCAGAGTCCCTGGGGAGGTGGCGTGTTTGTGTGTCCAGTCCTCAGCTTGTGGGCTGCATGTAGTTCCCTTCCAAGTGCTGCAGCCCACCCTGGACCCTGACTACATCTCAGAGGCTCACTGGTTTCTGTGTTCTTCCAGAAATGCAGCAGTTCTACGCCTCGCAGAGTCGCCTTCCCGATAGCAGGGTGGTGCTGTGCTTCGGGGAGGAGTTTCCGGACACTGCGCCCTTGCGCTCCAAGCTCATCCTGGTGCAGGTGAGAGTTAGCGGCTTCTGTCTCGTGCCCAGGTAGAATCACCCTCATTTATATGGGACCAACTTTATCCCAGGGTGAAAAGAGACAGCAAGGACTGAATATTCCACCTGTGTGACTGGGGCAGAGATGGGCGAACCAGACTGCAAAGAGTTCCTGCCACCTCTGTGTTCTGTCTTCCCGGATTGGGGCTCTCTTCATCTGTGTTTTCCTTCTTCTCCTTTCCTCCCTTCCCCTGTTCCTCCCTCTTCAGAAAATCTTCCCCTGTCCAGTGGCCCTCAGGTCTAAGTGACCGATTGCAGTTTTGTAAGCCCTTATTTGAACAATGTGAGGAGTACTGCCTGCCCAGCTGCTTCTCGTCACTGAGGGGCTCGGAGGACTGTGGTGGAGGAAGGCCCCGATTCTCCTCCCACCTCTCTTCTGACTTGGCACACGGCCCTTGCAGGTGGAGCAGCTGTATGCCAGGCAGATGATGGAGGAAGCAGGCAAGACCTGTGGTGCTGGCTCCCTGATGCCAGCCCTGGAGGAGCCCCAGCTAGACCAGACCTTCCGGATGTTTCCAGATATTTGTGCCTCACATCAGAGACCCTTTTTCAGAGAAAATCAACAGATCACCGTCTAAGCCTCTCTCTGGGCATCCCACCTCGCCCGAGACTCAAGTGTCACGATTCTTTGAGTGACAGGATTATGAAGGATGTGAACCCCCCTGACTGGGGTGGGCAGTGTCCCCCGTGGGGCCTCAAGAAGCCCAGACATGGACATGCTCCTGCTCAGGCAGATGCTGGAAGCTTGCAGGGGCTGTGGCTAGAACCCTGCGATTAAAACATTTTTTAATGAATTTTGTCCTTTACCATTAATGGCTATTCTTTCTGCATGTTGGAGTCCCTTTGACAGTAAATCAGTCTGCCAATAGAGCCACCCTTGTCCTCCTCTGACTGAAGGTAGAGATTTGTGACTTCCTCTGCTTGATTGTACACAATGCATCTTTTTACTGTTCAGCCCTTTTCTTTTAATTTTTGGCCAGAAGGCTGAGAAAGTAAGTTGATACATTTTTTTTTTCCCAAAAAGCCTCTGTAATGAGGTAGTCCCAGGTAACCTCTGTCTTCTGTCTAAATGGTTTTCACTTTTTAAACAATATATCTATTTTTGCATGCCCTACTGTCAATCACTTTGGACCTTTCCTGTAAAAGGCAGATTATAAATAGGAGTGTAGATACTGCTTATGGGTTTCATATGAATTTTCGTTGTGGCTCATCAATTCCCATGACTCTGTGTCAGCTGGAGGGGTTTGCGTGGGGCATGGTAGGACCAGGAACCGTGGAGAGGACCCGTCCACAGGCATCTCACCCTCCCATTGTCCCACTCCACACCTAGCCCTAAGGCCCAGTGAAAAGCAATGTCCAAATTGCACTCTAGGCTTAGAGGTGCCCACCCACATACCAGAGAAAGGTGTATCCTACACAGCGCAGGGCAGAATGCCCAGCTGTAGCATGCTGAGTAGAAGCCAGGGTGGAAAACTTAGGGCACAGCTCGGTGACTGAGGCCTGTTTGTGCCCTCAATCTGACCATCCAGTCTAGTATCTAAGTAATTTAAATCACTGGCTGTGGGGCCGCAGGAACGCCTCCAAGGCCGCATCCTGTAGGAGTGAGCCACTGCCAAGGATTTAGTTTGGCTATCAGTGCACAGCAGGTGCCGATGCCAAGCACGTGTGGCAGTAGGGAGCATCCTCTTCCTTCCACTCTTGTCTGGAGACAGGAGAGACCTCCTGGATCTGTTCTCCTTTGTAACCAGCCTGGGTCCCTCTTAATGTGCTTAGCGTTCCACAGTGAAGGGCAGGGGAAGCTTTACCTGTTGACTGGAGTTCTGAGAAGTGGGGGAAAGTATGAGGGTTTGGAAGACAGTCCCAGCCAATGAGGGGCTCGACAGGCCACGCCTTGCAACCAGAAAAGCCAAAGAACACAGAGAACTTCGTGGCTGTTGTGTGAAGGTGGTAGAGGTGGGCCAGCTTAACAGACACCGTTGCCAGAGTGTGTGCTGTCTGCGAACAGGACCCGGGGCTTGCTTCTCCCCTTCAGCCAAAGCCAGGAACATCTCTTCTGAAGCCAGGACAGTCTGTCTGCTGGCCACATGTCACATGTCACCTCCTGCCTCCATGAGTGCTAGCGCACAAATCTGTAATCCAAATATTTATTTTTGTATCCTTTGAAAAAGTATTGATCTTATTCTTTATTAAAGTAAATTACTCTTTCATAAAAGTGATATCTGTTCTTTTTTTTAAAAAAACACTCTTGAATATAATTTTCATTAGATTCCAGGATTTAAAAAAAAATTTGATTAAAAAAAATTGAGACAAGACCTGACTCTGTAGCCCAGACTTTGAACTCATTGCAATCCTCCTGCCTCAGCCTCCTGAGTGAGGGGAGTACAGCATGAGTCACTATGACTTTGAAGATTTTTTTTTGATACAGGGTTTCTCTGTGTATCTTTGGAGCCTGTCCTGGAACTTGCTCTGTAGACCAGGCTGGCCTCGAACTCACAAAGATCTGCCTTTGCCTTCCGAGTGCTGGGATTAAAGGTGTGTGCCACCACCGCCTGGCAGCTTTGAGGATTCTTAAAGAAGGAACTTTAAAGAAATAATGGAATAGTGGACTGAGATTTTAAGGATTTTATTTTTGGTTCCCAAGACAATGGCAGAAAGGTCTGGAGGATGGAACAATGGAACTGGTACACAGAAGATACTGGAGAATGCAGCAGACCATGCATACTGTTCAGTCAGAGGCCTGTTTGGGTTTTAGTGAGCCCAGACTGTGTGAAGTGTGGGAAGGCATGGAGGAAGGATATTGCACGGATAGCACCCTTCTGGAGTATTAGGGGGACGGTTACCAGTCATAGTGATGAAGTTTGACCTTCCGTTTCCATGCACTTACTCATGCTGGACACAAGTCCAGCATGGCCCCTCACTGATGCTGCATCCAGCCCAGAAGCCATTGCATTAGCAACTGAGAGCAAAACCCCAACTGCAGGTGAGCACGGGCTGCTAGTTCAGGTGGGCATGGGCTGTGACTCAGACGGGTACAGGATGCAAGCTCAGGTGGGCATGAGCTGCGAGCTCAGATGGGTGGATACATTCTAGCACATCCTGGCACTAAGGCAATGCATGCCACCTCTGCTCTCATGGAATCCCTCAGAGACAAGGCCTGTTAGTCACAGCTTGCAGATGTGGAAAGTGAGGCAGGGGTCCATGCTTGGCTGGTGTGAAGCCTTCTGGGAGCACACTAAGAGGGAGAAGCCTCTGTGTAAGATCTTTGACCCCGAGGACAACTGAGCCCAGAGCAAGATCCACTGGGGAGCAAGTGTTCTGTTTTCTCTTGTACCGCCCACATAAGACACCAACCCTAGAGACAAAAAGGGAGGAGTTGGGTGGGTTGGGGCAAGGCCAGGGTGCACCTGCTGTATGAGGGCTTAGGCTGGTGGAGGGTGGGGGGAGAATGTGTGGCTGCAGGACAGACTAGGCTTCCAACCACTCCAAGCTCACCAACTGCTCATGCTCCCAACTCTGGATTCGGTACCACACACTGAGGAGCAAATGACCTGCCACTCAGTAAACACTCCCCCACCAAAAGTGCATTTCCATTTATCACTCATTTGTAATTAAGCTGAGTGATTAAGTAGTTGCACTATAAATATTAAATAGTTCTTGTCAATGAACTGTAATGCCAGTGGTCAAGTATGTGTGTCAGTCAACTACATCAATATGTAATTGTTGGTAGGGTGAGGTGCTGGATTCCTGTCATCCAAGCACTCGTGAGGCTGAGGCAGGAGGATGGCGAGTTCAGACCATCCAGGGCCACACAGTGAAACACTGTCTTTAGAAACCAAACCAAAGCAAACCGAAGTAATAATAATGGAATCTTCAATTGTTAGGATTGCTAAAGCAATGCATGAGTGTGTAGAATTAGTTATGGACACTGATTTAATTGTATATGATATGTGATCACCTCAGAAAGCTGTAGCTATAAACACTATTATATATATATATGAGATGATTAAACTTCTCTTGTGAAGCTTACTTACACAGGGTCTCAGCTAGCCTAGTGGCCAGGCTGCCTTGATCCCAGCTTCCTGCCCAAAGCCTGGAGTACTGCAGCACTCTGTTTTATTATCTCTTTGTTTTTGAGAAAGGGTCTTAGTCTGTAGTCCAGGCTAGCCCCAGACTTGTGACAGTCCTCCTACCTCAGCCTCCCAACTGCCTGTGCCTGTGTGGTAGGGTGGTTCTGATGGTCACGTGGCAGGTGGTNGGAGGGGCCATGAGGTGCTGTCTATGATCCCGATAGAGCTGTGACGTGAAGAAGGGGTTCAAGGATGGCCCAGAGATGCTGAGAGAAGGGAGAGCTCCTTTCTGACCTCCCGACAAGCGGTGGGAGCATGAAGGCCATTCCACCGTTTCTTAGCGGTCAGATGGACTCTCACACCCCAAAGGAGGCATCACTGTGACCACCTCCCTGGAGACTGCTGAAATAGTGCGCTTTAGGTCAGCCTTTCCGATTTTTTGGAAGGAGAGAGGCAAGAGAGGAGAGGAAGGGCAGAATCTCAGGGTCTAGGATCACTTGTGGCGAGACATGGGGAAGGAACAGCTTTTGTGGATGCTACCCAGTGAGCAGGCTCTTCCTGGTCCCTCCAGCATGTGTAAGTGGAGGACTGAATTCTGACTTGGAGCTGTGTTACTGAGTGGGACTGAACTCAAAGCCTTATGGGTCATACCCTTGAATTGAGGGTCTGGTGACTATAACACCCCCTGCTTTGCTTTTGTCTGGAGTATACAAAAATGGAAACTTAAAAATTGCCCAAACCCCCAGATACCCCTTTCCTACCTGCCTGTGGCTTCTGCAGGGGTCTCTCGATCTCTGCAATGCCCCTGCCTCTGTCTGGAGTGAGCTGTTGAACAAAGTAGGTTAGAGATCCTGAGGTCAGAATAAAGCGGCTGTTGCCGGAGCCCCTATGAATAAGCCAAGAATCTTACGATGGAAGACCCTCCTCGATTATCCATAGGGGCCGATGTCCCAGTCAGAGTCTGTGGAGAGAGGACACAGAGGTCAGAGCCGGAGAAGACGTGCAACACCACAGAACAGGATTTAGTCGGGCTGTGAGGGCTTGCAGATGGAAGGCAGACCATGAGCCGAGGAATGAGGGGACTCTAGAAGCTGAGAATGGCAGGGAGACAGAAGGTTCTAGAAGGAACTGTTGTCCCACTTTGTGATTCTTCTTGAGGACTGTAAGGGAATGAGTGTGTGCTGTTTTAAGCTACTATTATGGCTGTTTGTCCCACAGCCCTAGGACAGTTGCACAGAACCTTGTAGTTCAGCAGAGACACCCAGGACTCCCAAAAGGAGGAAGAGGGGTCCTGTATTTCATGGTGGGTCGTACCATCCCCCTTTTCCTCCAGATTCAACTTCCCTATAGCTGTTTCTCTTTCATTGGTCGCCTGGCTTTCTTACAGGGGAGTCACACTGCCCACAGTACTTGGGGACATTGGGGTGGAAACCCCAAGGTTGAAAATAGCCCTGCCCTTTTCTTGGTTGGGTTTCTTGCTATCAGCTGCCTCGGGGCAGCCGGCTGAAAAAGCCACTTCCTTCTGCCAGCCTGGCTGTCCATACTGGCAGCTCTCGTCTGTCCTGCTGAGTTCCCAGCTGTGTGGGTGGCCCAGACAGGGCTCTGTAGCAAGTGCCCAGTTCCCAGTGTTTGTGGCCTGGCTGGTGCAGGGGTTGCTGCCGTTTTCTGTCTTTTTGTTCTAGGGTCTTCCTCACTCTCAAGTTCGAGGTGGCTTTTCCTTTCTCGGGGTGTGAGCTCCGACCACGATGGTGTCATGGCCAATAACTTGTTTCCATTCAAAAGTGTGGGCAGCAGCATAGGCCTTTCTCAAGAAATCTCTCCCCCCTCCCCACCAAGTTTTCAAGCTTAACCTCAGGGCTGGTTGCCACTGGAAAGTGTAAATGAAGCCGTAGGACCCAGATCGCCCTAGGTGCGTGGGAGGAAAATGTCCGCTTTACAGTGTGCCTCATCTCACCCAGATTGCTTTTGAAATGCCAAGGGCGGGGGGGGGGAACAGTGCCCTGCTCACAGTGCCTGAAAGACAAAGCTTCCTATGATGGCCTGCCACTTGCTGGTCTTCACCACAGCGTGAGGGAAAGGGGTGTGTGAGCGTGAGCCACATAGGTTCTGACATGGCTGGAAGGTTCTAGAATGCATGGTCACCCTCTTCTGTTAAGTCAGACTCAAGCGCTTACTTGAAATCATTCTCCGGGTGGGTGGCAATGCCCTGAGGGTCTTCTGACTAGACCACTACTCCATGAGGACACGGATTCATTCTCAGCATGATGGATTCAAACCCACGATCCTGAGTGGCATGCCCCAGTGATGTCCAGGGCAGGTCCCCACAGTCGTGATCAGGAAGACGCTGTGGCAGGTGATGGTGTCCTCCAGTTCATCTCCTCCCACTTCAAGAGTATCACTCTCATTAATCAGATAGAGAAACTAGGACCCAGAGATGGGTTTTAAATGGCAGAGCGGCTTGCCCTGGAATTGGCCAGGAGGTGACCCTATGTTTGGTGATAGGTCTGCACCCTGTTTGTCTCTTATCATGAAACCCTGACTGTGTCAGGTACCCTGCCTTCCTCTGTGTTTCAGGGGACGGTCCCATCCTCACCCAGCTATGGACCCTGATCATCTCTGAGACAGTAGTAGGGTCACATGACTGGATAACAGCCAGTGAAATATAAGGGGACGATCCATTGGGCTTCTGCGATGTTCTTCCAGCCCTCCCTAAGTCAACAAATAGCTACAAGGACGCTCCAGCCTTGGGTCTCCATCCTTACCCACTGTGCAGGGAACTCCTCTTGCTTCTGCTTGGCTTCCTGCATTGTGGGACTTTCCCACATGCCTGTGGATAGCCAGAAGAAGGTGGGACATATGAAGGGAGGTGGGTTCAGAGAGGCCACCATGCTGGGAGAGGTCGGATGCCGCCCAAACTCTTACAGATCTGTTGTAGACACTGGTACAGAACCTACTATCCTGGAACAGAACTAGCCAGTCTCACATCCTGAACATTAGCCCGGGTGTCTTCTTCTGGTTCTTTTAGGCTGGTCTGCAGAGTTCCCACTGGTGCTGCCCCTGGGCTGTCTTGTCCGTGAGCCCTGTATCATGGGTTGATTTATCACCCTGGCTCACCTCCTTTAGCTGCCCAACACTGTCTTAAGATGGTTATCGTGCTAATGCTAAGGAAGCAGAGGAACAGTGGGGTCACATGACTTGTCCAAGGCCACACAGAGAGAGGTGGCACAGTCTGAAGCCAGGCTCCTGTATCCGCCATCACTGTCCTCCACAGAGGCTCACTGCAGAGCCTGGGATGGTTACAACCTAAGTGTTGCAACAAGCGTTTGGCCCCGTGTTGATCAGAAGAGGCAAGCTTGCTTGTCAGGGTGACACTCTTGGCAGCTCCATCTCAGCTTCTCTGAATCTATGGAAATTAGAGGCCGAAGCCCAGGGCCACATGTCTTGAATAGAATCTTGTGTCTACTCAAGGTGGTCATGGACCCAGCCCAGGGTGGCCACTCCTCCTGACACGACTAACCTCTGCAGGGAACTGACCAACCTTAGTGCATTTTTGTTAATTAAATCCCACACTTCTCTGTTTTACTTAAGTGTCCCCTCTCCCCTTTTCCTATTCTGGGACCCACCATGCTCCCTATCCTATGGTGGTCACATCTCTTTGGCTGTGACTTATTCAGACTTTTCCTGGCTTGCATGGTCTTGATTGTTTTTGAAATATCCTGCAGAGGATTCTTAGTTGGCACTTTGTGATATTTTTCTCCTGTTTAAAGGAGGGTGCTGAGGCCAAGCATGGAGAAGGCATGCCTTTAATCCCAACGTTCAGGAGGTAGAGGCAGGCAGGTCTCTGTGAATTAGAGGCTAGCCTGTTTTACATAGTGAGTTCTAGACCACCAGGGCCACACAGTGAAACCCTGTTTCAAAATAAATTAAAAATAAAATAAAACAAAAACATGAGATGTCAGGTTTCAGATGAAGGCTGGGCTGTCAGGAACACTCTGTTCAGATGACTTCTTTGTGGGTACTGGCCTTGGTCTCCCAGAAAACTGTCCTCCCTGTCCACAGAGGATTCTTCAAGTTCACAGGCCAATGAGAGGGGGGCAGCACAGGCCTTTGGGATATGTGCTTTGCTAGGGGACAGAGGGGGAGGCCTTCTTGTGGCCCTGTAGATCCTCCAGTTCCTGGGGTTTCCAGCAGCTCCTTCATACTGGTTTTTGAGAGCGCTCCTCAGCAAGTTAACCTGAACAGTTTTTCCAAAAGTCCCGTAATGATATAGCCCATGACACTCTGGGGCCATGGCCTGTGACGCTCTGGAGCCCTAGCCTGCTCTCTGCCTGAGCACCATCTCCTTCCTGCCAGCTGGGCTCCAGCCATGCTAGCTTCCTCTTGCTTTTCCCCAGATCCTTTCCAGCTATCCCAGAGCCAGCGCCCACCATTTCTTCTGCCTGGAATCTGCTTCCTTCCCTGGTAGGCTGGCTGACAGCTTCCTCCTTCAGACTCAACTGCCAACAGCCACCTTGAGAAAAGCTCTCCTCCAGAACGGAAGAGCCCCTTTTACACTGACAGAGCTGGGGCAAGGACACCTGCATGTAGGGCCTTTTCTCTTTTGTTAGTGAGTCTCCTCTACAGTACACTCAAGGAGGGCAAGACTCTTTCTGTTTGTATTCCCTGATGCATGTCCAGGGCCTGTAGCCCATAGCCAGTTGGATTACAAAGGGTCCAGGTGCTCTTGTAACTAGATCCATCCACCTATCAACCCACCTGTCACTTGCTCATCTATTCACTTAGCACCTAATCCACAGGATCATCCATTCATTCATCCACTTGATCATCCATCCATTCATCCTCCCAAACATCTACCCATTTATTTATCCACCCAACCATCCATCCATGAACCCAAACATCTACCCATTCATCCATCCACCCAAACATCCATCCATCCATCCATCCATCCATCCACCCATCCACCCATCCATCCATCCA
>LOJH01005629.1:13418-25376 GCA_001685095.1 Ellobius talpinus | reverse complement strand
AAAATTTTTTTTGATTTTTTTTGATGGCAATAAAAAATGGCAGACTAGTTCCCTATTCCTGAAGTCAATATACCAATTCATCCTGACTAAATAGGATTTTTTTAATGATACTTTCATTTGAGAGGCATGTGTGGTGGTTTATGTTCTGCTGCCCTTTTGCTTGACTTTCCAAGTTTTCCTTGAAGATCTGTTGCCATTCAGCCAGGAGACCCTTCTCAGTTTTCCCAGTGGATCTGCCCTAGCTCCATATTCATTTATATTTCATGCCTAAGTTAGAATACCAGTCCTTTTCCTGTTATGTGTCTTCCTGACCTTCCAAGTCTCTCCATATCCTTTAAACCTTCCCTAGTGATGCCAGCTAGATTACTGAAATGACCTCTAATTTTTTGTGAGATTCTGAAGTTCTCTTAGTTTTTCCAGAATAATTCAGTTCTGCACTCATTGGTCATTAGCCAGGAAACTTATATTCCTACAGAGTCTAGCAAAGTGGCTGTACAGAGTGTAACCCCCCAGTAACTGCTATTTGGTTGTTTAACCTTTACATTTTACTAGGTGGCGAGGAAATGCCAAGAACATGTCTAAACATTAGTATTGATGAGTTTCTCTTCTGAAATTTCAGGCTCGTGATGCAGAGAGCATAATGCTGAACCTTGCAGGACAGCTCATCATGATGCAGAGGGATAGGTCAGGCCCTCAAATCCGGGAAAAGGACAGTAACCCTAACCAAAGGAAACTTGTGAGTAAAAGTGTAAGGCATTTCAAGCCCT
Organism: Ellobius talpinus; assembly: GCA_001685095.1. Lineage (NCBI taxonomy): Eukaryota > Metazoa > Chordata > Mammalia > Rodentia > Cricetidae > Ellobius > Ellobius talpinus. The sequence continues at coordinate 24,609 of LOJH01005629.1, read as the reverse complement.
GTGAAGTTAGGAACTTATGCTTTATGAGTAGAGGAATGTAAGGGCAGAGCAGTGTGTTTGTGATTAGAAGCTAAGAAAATATGTAAAATTCATCTTAAAACTGCGCTAAGAAAAGAGATAAGTAAAGGGCAAGTCCTAAAATAAGAAAGTGTATCATTTTCCAGATGTCACTGCTTAGGCACATATTTGTAAATTTCATTTATGTGTTGGAAAATAAAGATAGAGATTGGTATTCATAGGGTTTTGTTTTTAGATTTCAATGCATATCCTTGATTACTGCTATTATTATCTCTAATTCTAAATAAATGTCCCTACTTAAAAAAAAACTAATTCTTAAAGTCTACAAACCTAGTACCTATGAACTTAGAACCTACAAGTTTAATAAGAAAACCAAACCCTGCAATTCTTGTGTCTCCTCCTTCAGCTGCCATTTTGTCCTCCGGTTGTACTAGCCCAGTCGGTGGAGAATGTCTGGACTACCTGTCGAGCAAATAAGCAAAAACGTCACCTTCTGGAGGCCCTCTGGCTGAGCTGTGGTGGTGCAGGGATGAAAGTTTGGCTCCCCCTCTTTCCAAGGGATCACCGCAAGCCCCACTCTTTCTTGTCCCAGCGGATCATGCTGCCTTTCCATATCAACATTTACCCCCTGGCCGTGCTGTTTGAAGATGCATTGGTCCTTGGTGCTGTCAATGACACTTTACTCTATGATTCTTTGTATACACGGAACAGCGCTAGGGAGCAGCTGGAGGTGCTCTTCCCTTTCTGTGTTGTGGAGAGAACCTCTCAGATCTACCTCCATCATATCCTCCGTCAGCTTCTGGTCAGGAACCTTGGAGAGCAAGCACTGCTCCTGGCTCAGTCCTGTGCTGCATTACCTTACTTCCCACACGTGTTGGAGCTCATGCTGCATGAAGTGCTGGAAGAAGAAGCTACCTCACGGGAGCCCATTCCCGACCCCCTGCTTCCCACCGTGGCGAAGTTTATCACTGAGTTCCCCCTTTTCCTTCAGACAGTCGTGCACTGTGCCAGGAAGACTGAATATGCTCTGTGGAATTACCTTTTTGCAGCAGTTGGAAACCCCAAGGACTTATTTGAGGAATGTTTGATGGCGCAGGATTTGGATACAGCTGCTTCTTACCTTATTATCTTACAGGTAATAGTTCTCCTTATAAAGGGAGAAGACATAGTGATCTTAATTTTAGAGAGGAAGGCATGTCTTATGATAGATAGTGTTTATGAATTAATGGTCATATTTTCTCTACTGTGTATATATTTCATTTTGAAGAGCTGAAGCTTGCCAAATGACCACATTTCCTTGAATGTTATAAAAGTGGCATTACAAAAGTATTACAGCTGTTTTTCCCTAAATAGGCCTAAAACATTGATTTCACAATATAATTTTAAATAAGACTAAAGTATAAAGGGGTGTGTGTATGTGCGTACACTTACACCCAGGTATATACGTGCCTTGGCGTGCATGTGAAAGTCAAAGGAATCTCTAGTATTGACCCTTGCCTTCAGCCTTGTTTGAGACAGTGTCTGTTCATCTTTTCACTACAACATAAGCCAGGACAGCTGGGTTCTGTGCTTCTGCAGAGTCTCCTCTCTCCTCCTCACATATATTTGTAGGGGCTCCATGAGACTACAGAGGTATGTACTGCTGTGTCAGGCTTTTTTTTTTTTAACATGGATTCTGAATTCATGTCAGGTTTGCATAGTAAGAAATTTACCCACTGAACTGTCTTCTCAGCTAAAATTTTCTTATATTTAATATATATGATGCGCATGTTCCATTAGAGATACTGCTTTATTGTAAGAAACATTAACAGTAGGAGAAAATGGTACTTTGGACATTAGTGCATTCGTTACCCATAATAATAGATTTTTTTCCCTTACAATGTGAAATTGCTGGAAGGATTCTGAATAACTAACATAGCATCCAGTCTTAGCCTGCCTGTGGACAGCTGAGAAGGCTCAGAATTGCCACACTGATAACCTTTGTAACACATTTTTCTCAAAGTAATGAGACCCCTGAAAATGTTTTATTATATATTTTATAAAAAGCCTAGAAACTTTGTTACTACTGTAAATCTGATGGATTTCAAAGGCTACATTAAAGTTCTTTCATTTGTACAAAAAGCTAACCATAAAGCCAGTTTGAATCTCAGACTGGAGCAAATTTCTTACCATATCATTGCTTCATGACAACTAACTGAAACCGGAGGAGATACTCAAGGAGAGGCTAGTGGCCCCAGCTTCTGGGATTCATTTGGCTAGTTAGTCCTAATGGAAGAAAACAGTAGCTTCATAAAGAAAGTCAGTGTAGCTGTGTTTTCCTTTTGCTGACCCTTGTTGTTCTTCCCAGCCCTCCCACAGACTGCGTGGGTCCTGGGGTTGATGGGAAAGAGGCTCTAACTACGATCAGTGTGCCAGGTAGCTTTGAGTGAGCGCAGGCAGGGTGCTAGGTTGTGACAGAAGTGCTGGGAATGTTCAGTTTGTAGTTGTGCTGCCTGGTCCTGCTTGAGGCAAGCGTGTTTGGTGACAAAACACAATAGGAGAAAGGCCAAGTGTTTTGGAGTCAGGCAATAATACTACATTTATCTTGCTTTTCTATTGACCTTAAACAATTTGGATAACTTTGTCTACTTATCCTGTAAAATGAGAATGATGTAGCTTTTTACAAAGAGAAAGGCATGATAGGTGTGAGGTATGCACTGTTCCTCTAACATGTAACAGTGCAATGAGTCCTCGTATGAGCTATCCTGGCAGAACCCCTGCTTCACTTTTCCCATATGGTACTTTTAAATGCTCCTTTTAATCTTACAATTAAATTGCCTTCAGCCAGTGAATTCCTTGGGCTGAGGGAAGTGTCAAGAAAAGAATTGCTCTATCTTCCAAATTGTATCGTATAAATCGATTGTTGTCTTCCTTGGTGGTTTTTTGTAGAACATGGAAGTCCCTGCAGTAAGTAGGCAGCATGCCACCCTTCTGTTCAACACAGCACTGGAGCAAGGCAAATGGGACTTGTGTCGACACATGATTCGATTTCTGAAAGCCATTGGTTCTGGAGAATCTGAGACACCTCCATCCACACCTACAGCTCAGGTTAGTTGTAGAATTGTACAGCTTCTCTAGGGCATCCAACTACATGGCATCTTTGGCTAAAACTACTGCCTGCTGTAACTACAGGAGCCCAGTTCAAGTGGTGGATTTGAGTTCTTCAGGAATCGGAGCATCAGTTTATCCCAGTCAGCTGAAAATGTTCCTCCTGGTAAATTCAGCTTACAGAAAACACTAAGTGTGCCATCTGGTCCTTCTGGAAAAAGGTAAAGGAATAAAGAGCAATTGCTGTTTCCAGAGCATCTGTCACATTGCATTTCAAGGCATTTGTATAATTAAGTCTTAAGAGAATACTTTATTCAGTTGCAAATCTTTTTCATTTGCAAAAGACTTAGAGACGGCTTCTTTTTTTCTTTCTCTTTCCTGTTAAGTTCATTCCTGTGCTCTGTGTAAGTTTTATGCCATTGTACTAAGGTAGATATAGATGCACTTGTTCTAAATGTAATTAACATAAGTTACTTCTGATGACAGAGAACCAGATCAAAACATTAGGTATTGGGAGAACTGAAGGCCTGGTGCGTTCTGAAAACCAAAGACTACATCTTTCAATTGCATGGAAAATGGTCTCTAGCGGTGTGGCTGTGGACTCACAGTGATGGTGATGGGTGACTGGGATTTCCTCTGGCTCGTGAAGTCCTTGCATTGCTTCTGTGTTCCCTATTCTTGGCCCCTATGACTTTTCTTCCCTAGTTGTTTCTTTCATGTTATTTATATTTTTACAGCAATTCTGGGCACATATCAAAAGTTTGCATATTTTATGGTATTTTACTTTTTATTCTGTCACTAGTCTTTAACACTTCTCCCCCAATACAAACATACTGTAAAATACAGCCATGGAGAGGAGCATCAACAGTTGCCAGACACACATTCAACTTAAAATTTTTGGTTACTACCTTGCCAAGAGCTCAAATGCTAGGCACTATTCTTGGCCTGTTTGCATGTTTAGGTCTTAATCCTTAAAACTAAGCAGGATTGTTACTCAATGTGCAGGTGAAAAAATAGGCTCAAAAAATAATTGGTAATGTTTACACGACTAAAGGAAAGCCAAGTGAAAACTAAATGTGAGAAGTTCTGCTCCATGCCAGGCTCTCTACTGCTCCATGCCCTGCTTCTCACTGAGAGATTAGAAACTATATCATTATTAACTTTTATAAGTTTTGTTTTCTTATCTATACAACTCAACTAGAGAGGTTTTCTTTTACGTTTTCCCCTCTTTTTTATTAATATTTTTAACAAGTGCGTTATTTGTTTGCTCTTCTTCTCCCCCCTCCAATTATACACCACCTCTTCCTGGTCTGGCTTTTGTTTGTCTCCTACTTATCTTTATTTCATATATTCAGTTCCACAGATTGGTCTTAAGAAGTAACTTTGTGCCTGGCATGGTGGTGTATACCTTTAGTCCCAATACTTGGGAGGCAGAGACAGGATGATATCCGTGAGTTCAAGGCTAGCCTGTTCTATATAGTGAATTCTGGGACTATATAGAAAGAGCCTGACTCAAAATTAAAAAACAAACAAAAAAGGTGACTGTGCCTTGTGTTTAACAGGTTGTGGTGGTATGATATGGAGAAGCCCTGAAGCTTTTTCTTCCTGTTCAGTCACAATTAGATATTGAATCTCTTGCTTCCTTTTCAACTTTATCCAATGCTCCATGAAAGTGTGTGGAGCTCTTCAGTAAGTTGTTCTTTAGCTTCCTTCTGTGTCTTCCAGATGGAGCAGAGACAGTGACTGTGCTGAGAACATGTATATTGACATGATGCTGTGGAGACATGCTCGGCGACTCTTAGAAGATGTGCGCTTAAAGGACCTCGGCTGCTTTGCAGCCCAGCTAGGCTTTGAACTAATCACTTGGCTTTGCAAAGAACGTACTCGAGCTGCCCGTGTAGACAACTTTGTAGTAGCACTGAAGAGACTTCACAAGGATTTCCTGTGGCCACTTCCCATTATCCCAGCCTCTTCTCTCAGTTCCCCTTTCAAAAATGGAAAGTGCCGAACAGGTAATGTGGACTGCTGACAGTGTCACAAAAGTTGTATTTTATTTTAGACACTTAGACATGTTACCCTTGGTAGATGTTCAAGGAACTCTTTTCATTCCAAATTTAAAAGCAAATAAAAGCCAATTGTTTTTGTACATTAGTTGGAATATCCACCATCTGGCCAAAGATATATATCAGGTAGAAACTATTATCTCTTAAGTCTTTTGGGCTTGAAGTTTAACTCAAATCTAACCATTACTAAACTATGAGCAGGTTGAGAATTGAATGTAGAAGTTCCTGTATTTACCTTATTGTAGCAAAGAATCTAGAATGAGTCAGTCATGACCCTCAAATAAGCTCAGCTATGATTACCTAACAGCTCATCCCAGGTGACGATAAATTGTCTTTGACACATACCATTTTCTGAACTCGGAGAGGAAAATGTTTGAGTAAAAGAAAAATGTTTATAAATTCAGATATTTTTCCAATTATTTAAACAATACCTTTTATCATGGTGTTTGGAAACTTTGGGTTATCTTAAGAACCAAGACAAGTCACTTAGATCAAGACAGTAAAGAGTGGCCTAGGTACAATAAGAAACATACAATGGCTCAGAGATAGTCTCTTCCATAATTTCACATCCATGTGACGGTGATTGGCTTTGAACTGATCGATTTGGCAATGACAATACACTTTATTTTTTGCTTCTGGACTTACCATGCAGTGGGAGAGCAGCTGTTAAAGTCTCAGTCAGCTGACCCTTTCATAACCCCTGAGATGGATGCTGGCATCTCTGACATCCAACGAAGTCAGAGCTGGCTCAGCAACATCGGCCCCACCCATCGGGACACAGACATAGCCTCATCCCCTGGACCACAAATGCAAGATGCTTTCCTGTCACCATTATCTAATAAAGGTATTTATCTAATAAAGGAACAAGCTGTAGCTCTTCTTGAGTTTGGTTTGGGAAAAGGTCATGTGCCATAGCATTTCAAAGATACAGCATCATACTTCTGTCAGTATCCCGAAGAATTAGCCATTAAACATCTGCCTGTATAGGTGGATAATGACAAGTTGACTTCAACAGTGCTATGCCATGTTTATGGTAGATATATGGAATATAGGGCAGCACTAAGGAAATCTTTGCAGTCAAGTTTTTTAATTTATATTTATTGTGTATGTGTATCTGTCACATGTGTGGGAGAATACACATGTAGAAGTCAGGACAACTTTGTGCAATTAGTTCTGTCCTTCCATCTTTTTGTGAGTTTCTGAGGCCAAACTCTGGTTATCTGTCAGGCTAGTCTCATCTGGTAGCAAGTGGCTTTACTCTGAGCCATCTTGCTGACCTTTGCAATTAATTTTGATAAGGAAATATTGTCTTTGATTCCAGGTAATAAACTATCATCATCATATAAGGAATTTTCCATTAAAAATGTACTTTCCATCACTAGTTTTTATTTCGTTAATAACATTTATGCAAAATTCTTTTTCATTATTTATATATAATTTTCATTTTACCTCTTGGCTTTCAAAGTCTGAAATGTTATGTGACCATTTTATAAAAATATTAAACATTATACCAGTTTCTGCTATACAGTAATGGTTAAATACAAGCAGAAGAGATTTTGAAACAATTTGTGTTGATATGGGGTTATAAAATATAAAAGCTTTAATAGCATTTGGGTTTATTTTTCTTACTTTTTTTGTAGAGGCTGGGATAGCCAATATTTGGCATCTAATTAGGACCTCCTAAATGCTAAGCAAACATGTATCCCTGAACTATACCTCAAGCCTGCCCCTCTATTTTTAGGGGTTTTTTTGTTTGTTTGTTTGTTTTTTGTTTTTTATTATATTTTTAAACTTGAGACAGGGTCTCACTAAGTTTTCCTGCTTCCCTTGCACTTAAGATCCTCCTGTCTCAGTCACCCGAGTAGTTGAAACTACAGATCTACTCTCCAAGCCCAGATCAATTTTTTTCCTGTTTTCTTCATGGCAGGTATTTACCTAGTATTGGGCTACCATTTTGTCATCACTATTAGTGAAGCCTATGGTGTAGATGAAGTCTTCTAATTGCTATTACTTTTACTTATAAAATTAGAATGTTTTCCCATTTTAAGGCATATAATTTCTTTTTATTGCCCTGCTAGTTCTTAAAATATATTATGTTGTTCATATAATGGCTGTTTTAGTAATAGATTGAACGTTTTCATTTTGAAATCTTGAGGAGAGATCAGTATTTTTGGAAATAACTAATATAATGAAAGGAAAATACTCATTTATGAAATGAAAAGCTCGTTTATAACTTCTGAAATTTCCTCATCAGGTGATGAATGCAGCATTGGTTCAGCCACAGACTTGACTGAAAGCAGCTCCATGGTGGATGGAGACTGGACAGTAGTGGATGAAAACTTCTCCACACTCAGTTTGACTCAGTCCGAGTTGGAACACATCTCCATGGAGTTGGCGAGTAAAGGCCCTCATAAATCTCAAGTTCAGCTTCGGTGAGTTTTTCAGATTGTTGAAAACACAAAAAGCCTAGCCAGGTTTCTGTGTGCAGTAGAAACTGGAGTTACTTTCTAAGTACTTACCGCCCTTTGTGTATCAGCAGGTCTCTCATACAAATCATTCTGTTGTTGCTTTTATATATAGTTATTTGCTCCACATTTTCATGGAGGCAGGATGTCTGGATTGGTGTGTTGTCATCGGCCTGATTCTCAGAGAATCCTCAGTCATCAGTCAGATTCTGAGTATTGCCCACTCTTCAGAGATGGATGGAGAGATGCTACAGAACATAAAAACAGGGCTGCATGCTGTGGAGCGATGGGCCGCTACTGACTGGTAAGTGCTGGCTTCCATACACTTGGTAATGCTTGGTGAATAGTGACTTCACACTAGGATTGTTACAGTGGTAAGGTGTTGGTAGCACATGCTGTAAATCCCAGCACTTGGGAGGCAGAGGCAGGCAGCTCTGAGTTTGAAGTAAACCTGGTCTAAATAGCAACTTTCAGGTATATGATACCCTATTCCGCTCCCCTCCCCCCAAAATAAACTTATAACTCATTCATTTTGGAGGTTTTTAAGTGTAGAACTAAAAAAAAATGCTTTCATTTTTATATTTTAAAGTAATTTTCTCTAACCATTGTGTACTCAGCCACTTGAATGGGTACTGTTTACTGAATAGTTTATAGTTTTGGTTAGTTATAATGTGGAAGCATATGCTGACTTAAGATTGATGTCATACAAGTGATCTAAGAATGAGATAAACTTAGATTGGTAGTTCTGCGGTTAGAATAGTATAACATATACACGAAGACAGGTTATGTAGTCTATAGAAATTTCACCACTTCATGGTAGCTACTAGCATTTCCAAATCAGAAGTAGTAGATGGTAATTGAAAGGACTGTCCTTGCCAGTAGTCATGTATAGATTTGAAGCTGTTACTTCCCTTACTTACTTTTTCCCTACTTACCAAATGTATTTGAGTTAGATACTTTCCAGATGATCCCTTTGAATCTAAAATCTATTATTCCTTGTTTCTTAATGCAATACTATTTTGAAATAACAGTCCTTGCCCTCACTGCTAAGAAATTTAAAACTCACCCTTGAGCCAGGTACCTCTGATCTGAGAAGGATGCTCAAGAGTCTTCTCTCCATCACCTGTTTTACTATACTAATGACTACTAGGAGTTTATCTAAACATTTAACCAAGTTGTGCATCTGTGTATGCCATTGTACTTGTGTACAACGTCAGCTGCAGGTGCCATTCCACAGGAGCTATTCACCTTGTTTTTTGAGATAGGGTCTCTTCACTGGGATCTGGGGCTCACTGATTTGGCTAGGCTGGCTGTCCAGCACGCCTCCAGAAAGAAACCCTCTCTGTGCCTTCACAGCACCAACACACCAGCTTTTTATATGGGTCCCTAGGGATTGAACTCAAGACCTCACACCTGCACAAACACTGTAGTAACTGAACTATCTCCCCAGCCCCTCTAGCAAGTCTTTTGAATTACAGCAGATGACAACTAATTCTCCCCCCTTTATTCAGCCCTGGATATAAGCCATTTTTAAACATCATTAAGCCACAACTGCAGAAGCTCAGTGAAATAATGGAAGAGCAAGTCCAGCCTGACACCTTCCAGCCAGTAACAATGGGTAAGACTCCTGAACAGACCAGCCCCAGAGCAGAGGAAAGCAGGGGCTCTTCTAGCCGTGCAAGCATCTCTCAGAGTGAGACTGGGAGTAACAGTGTGGTTAGCCGGAAAGAAGAGGACACAACACAAGCAGATGAGAAGGAGCCATTTCAGGACGGAGCTTATGACTGTTCTGTGTCCTGACAACAGCAAGTAACATCACAAGAGGCAGTATTAATCAAGCAGCGTGCAACTGAGCACACAGTGACCTGGCTGAATGATTTCACAGGTAAAAGAACAAGGGTCAAAAACTCTTTCGTAAAGTATTATTATATCTTAATGAACTCTTCCTCTAAATCTCTTGGACTCCATAAAATGTGCTATCAAAGCATCTTTCACAAGAAAAATGTAAGCTGTACTAGAAAGTATTGAGCATAATATAGATGTACATGTAGAATATTTTGGTTTTATTCACAACAGATTGGTAGTTGTTAATGAATAGGGATTATTTTGCCCCAGGTGAGCTTTTTCACTACTTATAGATTATATATTTTCTGGTTCAGTGTATGTCTAGGATGGTTTTGTTTTTGTGGGGTGGGTTGTTTTTAACTTTTTTTAAAATAAATGCTAAGGTGCTTGCTGTAGCTCATCAGGTACCTGAGCTACTTGTTTGCTTCCTTGAATAGAGTCATGGACTCCAGCTGGTCCTCTGAGTAGACGCTACCCTTGCACAGTATTATTCAGTGGACAGGGATCCTTTGGATTTAGTACTCTGTTCTGTAGCAGTCCCGAACTGATGGAAGCTATACCTGTGAGTTAATGTGCCTGGTTGAGCAAGCTTAATTCCTACTAGATCAGTGTGGACAGAGGGTGAGGGGTTCTTGTCAATTATGCTTACACCACTAAATTTTTGTATTAAAGAACTGTATCTTTTTGTGAATATTCTTATGTAAATAGATGCAAAGGCATTGTCCATATTTTTAAGGCATGTATTATAATCTGTAAGGTTTTATGCTGGATTCTGCATAACTATTCTCACTCTTGGAATAAAGACAAGATTTGTTCTTCTTTCCAAAATGAGAGGTCTTCATAGAGACAGGGTTCTTGGCTCAGCTGTAAAGTAGTGGTAATCCCACTGATCATGAAGTGGAAGAGGTTTTGTGCAAATTAATGTAGTTTCTTATTTATTGCTTTTGTAAATTTAATAAAAATGGGCTTTTATGTAAATAGACTGTGGGATCCTGTATTATCAGCTACTAAAAATTGGTTTGTAAATTCTTCATTGTAAAAGTTGAAAAATATTTTATGTATTTCTAGACATGACTTAAATTTTAGTTTTCATACATTATGGAAGCAGAACTACATATTCAGTTGCTTCAAACTAAATACATACCCACCATATGTAATTCTAATTATTAATAACAGTATTAATTCAGATAGCTTATTTGTACTGTGCAATTTGAACAAGGAATGCCACGTTATTTTTTATGAAATATTGTTTATTTTTATAACACAATGTTTTTGAGGTGGACCAAATTCGTACCACTATGTAAAACAGCCTCTCTTATAGTGCAGATATAGCTTAGAAATAAAATTCAGCCCTCTGTTCTACTTTTTAAAGAGATATATTTAGTCTTCTTAGGCAACATTCTTTAGAGGGAATCTCAAAATTATTTTGAAATTACTTCAAATTTCACCAACTATTTAAAATTATTGAATTTGATAATTTACTGTTATTTCCTTTCTACATTAGAAGTGCAATAATTTCACATAATAAAACTCCTGAATGGGTGAAATATGTAACTCTTGTTACCTGGTCCTTCTGGTGCTACTTTATTTAAATCGTCTCAAACCACCACCTTGTTCTGAATTTTAAAATACAGAATAAAGTTTCCTATGTAAGGGCCAGAGAGATGGCTTAGCGGTTAAGAGCATTGCCTGCTCTTCCAAAGGTCCTGAGTT
>LOJH01005629.1:0-13394 GCA_001685095.1 Ellobius talpinus | reverse complement strand
GGTCTGGTGCCCTCTTCTGGCCCACAGACATATTGTATACATAATAAATAAATATTTTAAAAAAGTTTCCTATGTAAGTACATGCAGTGCAGCAAAAATAAATTAAAAAAAAACACCCCTCAGCTGAAATGTCTTCTGTCCCAGTCCACCAGGGAGAAGAGCTAGCATTTCTTTTGGATTTCTAGTGTGACCAGAAATTTTATTTAGTTAATAAAAACAATTTACTGTCATAAGTAGCCGTGGTCTCTTCAGATGTCTTAAATGGCTGCTGCTGAGTTAAACTCACCTTTTTTGGTGGTGGTGGAGCAGTGTTAAAGATGAGCCTAGGCCCCTAACCAAATGCTCCAGTAGTAAGTCACACCCAGCCCCCCACGCCTTCTTGAGGCAGAGCCTTGCCCAAGCTGCACACCAATTTGAAACTTCTCAGCTGCTCCAGCTGCTGCTGGGATTTTATAGTTGTGTGCTGCTGTGCCCACTCATCTCACCACCTCACAGTCTGAAAGGCAGGGTCTGGGTTAGTTACTGTTCCTCCTGTGGCCCAGACTGGGGGGTGACTCTACAAGAAAATATAGAGTCTAACTCGTAGACCTAGGAAACAGGCAAGAAATTTGGCAAGCTTGAGAAAATTGTTCTTTGGTTATATAATTTTAAAATATTTTAAAATTTTTGTTTTGCTGTATTGTTTGGTTCAAAATATATGAACTGTATAAGCCATATCTTTAATGAACTTAAATATTCAGCATAAGTATTTGAAAGTTAATATATATGATTAAATTTCTTGCTGATACCAAAACAAATCATTTGGGGATAAAAACAACCCTTGCTTGTAATTAAAGTTGCTGCTGCTTCTGTAATGTGTATTCCCCCACTCCCCGTGGTAAAGGGTAATAAAACTATTATACGAGCTTTTGTTTACTTATCTCAGGTTAACAGCAAAAAAGGTATGTATTAAATGCCACAAAAATAAATTTTACTTTACAGTGTCACCACTTATCTCTCCTGTGAATGAAATACAGACAAATGTATTTAAAATATTTATATGTAGATACACAGTGAGAATATCCAAATGCCTGATGAGAGAATATTGAACTATTCATAACATTGGTGTACAAGTTCAAATATAGTGAATACCATGTGATCACCAAACCAATAGAAGTGTACAGGAAACTAGGTATCATCTCTGATAGGTAAATTGAAAATGATTATCATGGTTTCCCATGTCCCTTAAATGTGCTTTGTGAATCTCCTTATTTCAGACATTTCATAAACAGAATTATTCAGTATGTGGGTATTTATCACCTTGGCGTTATATTTTCAAAATTCTTTGTATCTGTTTACTTTTTTTAAAGCTGAATAAAGCTGTTATGTGGATATGTTTACTATCCATTTAAAGGTTACAGTTTGGGTTTTCAACTTTAGATTGTAACACTATAAACATTCATAGAAATTCTCCCTTACCCTGCTTTGCCTTCAACTGAGGTCCAAAAAGTACTAAATCTAAAATACAGACCTAAAACAGTTTCCAACATCACACTGTTATACCTATTTCTTGTTGTACCCAACTCATAACTTTTATCATGTGTAGCTGGGGCTTAACATCTTCCTCAGGGGGGTGGGGTTAGAACGCACAGCATCACAGGGACTCTGGTAAAAGGGATATAGCAGACTTGTTTATTTAGCAATGGAGAAAACCTTGTACGCCCTCTAAGTACCCAGACCTTCCGACCCGTTGGCACTGTATGGTTGCCCCTCATTGGCTAGGCACGATCAGGACCTCTCTGAAAGTCCCAGGCAGACTCCAGGTTGGCTCCTCTCAACCTGTAGGCAACCTGTAGGCCTTAACTTCCTACAATCATGGATGTATATACAGGAAAAGAACGATGTCTCATGTGTCTATGGTTTCAGGAACCCTCTAAGGTTCTTGGACCATATCCCCATAGATAGGGAGGATTGGGGGAACCAGGCTCTTCTGTATGGATGTGTTTTCAGTTCTTTGTAGAAGTGGAATTTCTGGATAATGTAGTCACTATGTCCTTGAGCAAATAAAGGCTCCAGCTTCTGCTAACTAAATTTATCCTCTTAGTCAAGTTTTTCAAGATCTGCATGAAAATGGCTGTGTGTGGTTATTAGATATTTGGCTACCTTTTAAACCAAATGGAAAAGTCATTTTTTTATCTTTGGCTTGCCAGTGATTTTATATATTTTCAGGCACAAGACTACCCAAGTTTATGATTAATATTTTCTCATTCTTTATGATCCCTTGTTTTGTTTTTCAAGACAGGGTTTCTCTTTGCCTTAGGTATCCTGGAACTCACTCTGTAGACCAGGCTTGCCTCAGAGATCTGCCTGTCTCTGCTTCCCAAGTGCTGGGATTAAAGGCATGCGCCACCACCACCCAGCTATGATTTCCCTTTCTTGGCACTGTCTTTTGAAACACCTTTTCTTATTGAGAGGAGTCCACAATTTCTTCTTTTCTTGTTGGGTGTGCTTTTTTGTGTCAAAGCTGGGAAACTACAATTTAACCCGAGGTTATACATATTTATGCCTATGCTTTGTAGTTGTGGCTCAAACATTTAGACCTATTTTGAGTTAATTTTTGTATATATGAAGAACTCTTAACTTTACCCATTTGTATATGGATACTCAGTTGTCTGAGTACAATTTATGGAAAAGAAGTTTCCCCCAATGAACGGTAAATGTGTGGGCTTGTTTATGGACTCAGTTGTGATGATCAGCAATCTGTTACAATGATCTGTGTTTATGGTAGCAGGACGCTGGACAAGTCTTGCTCTTTATAGGAAGTTTTAGAAGAACAGGCACTACATTTAAATATACTTTTTAGTTATTCCAGGAATCTTGTGGTTCCATATGAATTTAAGACCATTTTTTTAGTGTGTGTACACCCAAAGTGGGAAATGCATAGGAAGTGTATGCAATGTGTAAAACAAATCTCAAGAATGCAGTCCTTTCTAGTACAATGCTCCCCAATCCATGAATATATCTTTCATTTTAGGCCTTTGATTTCTTTCAGCAGTATCTTATAGTTTGTTTTCTGTTCTGTTTCATTTTTGGTATTCCCATAAATGGAATGCTTAATTTCATCTTTGGATATTATTTTCTATATAGACAGTCATGTCCTTTGCAACCAGATATAATTTTAACTCTGCACTTGGTATCTAAATGTTTTTGTCTTTCCTGCCAGATTGTCCTGGCCGGAATCACCAGAATGATGTTTAAAGTAGGAGGGGCAATGATGGACATCTTGTCTTCTTCAATCTTTTATAATTAAGTGTGATGCTCTGGGTTCTCCCTGATAACCTTTACCAGGTAGAAGAAATCCTCTTCTGGGATGGCCAGAGAAGAACATTTATTCTGTTAGTGTGGTCCATTCACTAATCCTACTAGGTCAGGATAATTGGATTAAATTATCAGTTTTTGCAATCAAGTATGTTTTTGAAAGTTCAACATAATGAGGCATACATACATGTGTTGTATCTTTATTGACCCTTAAGGAAGAATAAAAATAATTGTTTCACTTTGTATTGGACTGCTGGGAAGGAATCTCCTCAGAAAACTAAGACTTCCCTTGAGTAGGGAGAATGGGCCACAGGCTGCAAGGGGACTTCTTTTCCTGCTCTTACCCCTAGCCCCCAGTTAAATTTTTTTGATAATCCATCCCAGTGGAGAGGATGTAAGCATAAATATGCTCAGGATTTTACCATTTGCTAAGGAGGTTATTTTTATTTCTATGAAATTCAGGTGCATCGTTTCATTCCAGGTAAAACACTCCATGTGAAGTGAACATTCCCATTTTGAATTCTTTCCTTACACCACTTATTAAAACAGCGGTTATGCTCAAGCCAGTAGATCTTTTTAAATATTTTTCTTATATAAAAAGACTAGGAAAATAAAATAGCCTTAAATGTGGAGATAGAATAAAAGGAGTTTTAAAAGATCCAATTTTTTTCCAACCAGTATGTTAAAAAGTTTATTTCAGTAACATTGTAAGGCAACAATTAACCCTCAACAGTTCAGCAAAGAAGTGAAAAGAGATGGACCAGATACATTCTTCCAGTAGCTTCCTGAGTTACATAGACTCTTTTGGTCCAGCTTCCTTCATGGTAAAACCTTGGGGAAATCTTAGACATTTAATGCAGCTGCTAAACTGGAAACACTTCTTAGAACAATCATTCTTAAATATCGAGAACTGTGAAGTCACAGTTCTTTATACTCCTCCCTCTTGTGCTGCTGCTTATATTTACACTCATTAGGAGGAAAATGCATTACTTAGACTTGGAAAATATCTTTTTAGAAGTGAATTACTCAAATGATCAGATAATCTTTAAAAGGGGGAGTTACTGATAACTACAGAGTGTGCTTATTAAAAGCCATGGATACTGTATGTAAATACTTGACCATCTCTGGCCTTTAAGCATGCGCCCTGAAACTGAGCGTCTTGTTACTGGGTATAATACCAAGTTTCATAATGTTAAGAAAATCAAAACTGTCTGCATAGAGATATAACCCAAAGGCAAAAGAAAAGCCATGATTATGCCAAAAAGGACAATGGCACCCTGCCAACAGGAAAGAAATCCGAGAACACCTTGTTTTTATATGCTTCCTCGACATGTTTTCCACCCCTCGCCATAATTTCTAGTAGTTTCAGTTAAACCAGGAACAGAACAGAAGCCTGTATTTTGAAATCCATTAAGCTATTAGTACTATTACTTATTTCCATCAGCTGTAGTTCTGCAGATCTTAAGTACTACCTGACAGATAATACATCCATAGCAAGAGCAAGACACTTGAAGCAGCACTGATAGATATGATTTCTGTAAGTTCAGCAAAAACAGTGGCTCCCAAAGTCCATTGTGAATATACGTGACAGTTAGCACGTTACCATTCAGCTCTAGCTGCAGCCCTCATATCTGCATGGGCCCAGATAGTTTTTAAGGATTTAGAGATTAATCGGGCATACAAGGAACATGATTAGAAACTGACATATCACACAAGCAACTGTAAGAAAGTTTTCTCTTGCAGTGCACACTTAACTATGCTCTTGCTGGAATTCAGATGGTTCTGAGGGACACCCTTCTGTTCCTAAACAAGTATATTGTTTTGTTTTTGCTTTACTATGGCTTTTCTTTCGATTATATTTTGGGCCATATTTGTTGACTAACTCAAATTTGTCTTTTTACACTTGTTAATGTAAAAAAGAAACTAGCAAATTGTAGTGTTCATCTCATCATCTGTCACCGCTGAAACCTAGAGAAGCCACAAGAGGCACTGCTGTGACATGCCTTACAAGCTACAGCCCTGTCTTCAAAATAAAAAGTACCTTTAAACCTTACTGATGCTTTTCTGTGGGATCAACACCAACAGATGCAGGTATAGTTGTCTCATTCCTGTGTAAACCACAACCTCAGCATCAGACAGCCAGTCTCACTAACAACAAGTTATAAGAACTTAGTCACTTGCTAGAAAACAGAAAACCCAATGTAGCAATAAAATTATGTTCTAAAAGATTAACCTTGTATAACAGAGGATGCCTATAAAACAAAGAGAATAAATATTACATAGAATACCCCGCCCTCTTCCTTTTTGACCTCAGAATAGCCATGCTAGCAACTCAGTGTGCTGGGGAAGAAGTTTGGGTCTTATTTGCAAATAGAACAACCCAGGAGCTGTGAGAAGGAAATGTAGCTGAAAAAATGTTCTCTTCCTAAATGAAAGGAATATGTCTGGGAAGAAAGTAGACAGTGAATGCTACCTCAGGAAAATGATCTAGAAGTGGCTTCCAGGACTCAAACTTCAGACACTAAATCACCCTAATGGTTGCC
Source organism: Ellobius talpinus (assembly GCA_001685095.1). Classification (NCBI taxonomy): domain Eukaryota; kingdom Metazoa; phylum Chordata; class Mammalia; order Rodentia; family Cricetidae; genus Ellobius; species Ellobius talpinus. The sequence continues at coordinate 7,554 of LOJH01005629.1, read as the reverse complement.
TGAAGAAATGTAGCTTGTGGGGCTTCCTTCTTCATGGCAATCAGTTTCCTGTGACCTGCAGTTTAGGCAGGGAGAGCCACTATCCCCGTGAGTGGTAGTTTACCCACCATCCGCTGATAATGGACTTACCTATCTCATTAACAGTAATCTAACGGTGTACAGCTTTTTTTGTTCCTCGGAGGAAAGCTACTCAGGTGGTATGTTGTGAGTCCTTACAGTCATATAAATGACATGTATGAATGGCAGTATCCACGTGTCCTTAAGTGCCAGAAAACTGGAATTTCAAGTGACAAAAGGCCAGGCATCACTATCCCAAAGTTTAACCCATATGGTCGAGTGTTAACCCAAAAGCTCTTTGAACATACGCTCATTAAAATTCAGTGACAAATATCCATGGGACATGGGAGAGAATGTCCGAGGGGCACGTATTCAAAGTCCATCGCATGATTAAAACACAAAGAGACTGTAGGTGCAAACCCACGCAGAGGGAAACACCCAATCCGGGAACTTCTCCTTCAGAGCATCAAGCTGAGAAGATCGCTTGTCTTCCCCTGATAGATAGTGGGCTGCAATGGCCACCGTGACCATTCCTTCAGGCTGTTCTTCTGACACCTGCTAGAGAAAATCAGTTAGTTCACTAAAGCCAAAACACTGAACTCCAAGGTGGCTAAGTGCTATCTGGCAGCCTGGGAAATTCTCACCTGTACTTCTATCCAGAACTGCCAGGCAGAGGCCTGGAGTCCATGGGAGTAAAACACAAAGTAGTCCCCTCCTCTGCTTGTGACTGGAGTGCCGTTGCCAAGAGACCACTGAGAGAGTGTTGATCCTTTGTGGGTTCGAACATAGAAAGACATATGGCTTGGTCCTGTAAGAGGAACATTCCCATCAGTCAGCAGTGACAAGCAATATAGTTAACACCCAAACCATACTGTCATGGTTACTCTGTGCTGTGACTTTAGGTGGACTCTCCACAAGGCAGGGGGTTTACCAGCTTGGACGTCGGTATCTAGCAACAAGGTTAAGTAATGAGAAAACAGAAAAGACAGAATCTAAATGAGAAAAATAACTACTGAGGAAATTTACCTAATCCCCAGTCCACCCCCAGAAAAGTCTGCAGTTGAAGAAGACCTGAAAGCTAATTGGCCTGTGGCTAGTTCCTTAAGGCTCTCAGTGTTTAGATTGTGGTAACTAATCAACCTGACTCAAATCCACTACTTACATGTTATCAGAAAAGTCTAGGATAATTTGGCCAAATATCAAGGAACTATTTAGTATTGCCAGATTGACACAAAGTTAGTCATTACATTTCCACAAAGGACAATTCATCAGAAAGGGAAATAATCCCGATTTGCTTATTGAAGAATAGCTTGAGATGCCTATGGGGCTTCCAAAGACCCAAAATGCTCTGCCAAGAAGTCTGAATTCATTCTGCAAGCAGCAGAACTTCATTAAGTTTTCTTCAGGTAGAATTGACAATCAAATGTCGATCAGCTGGCATCACTGTGAGGGAAATCCTGGAAGACTGAACATGGGAAAGGGAAAAGTCAAGTCTTCGTGTCAATGGGTATCTGACAATGAACTGTATCTAATACAAAGATTTTTCAGTAAGGCTTCTTAAAAGTCATAACCAGGGTGGGCAGTGGTGGCACACGCCTTTAGTCTAGCACTCGGGAGGCAGAGACAGGCAGATCTCGAGTTTGGGGCCAGCCTGGTCTACAGAGTAAGTGCAGAACAGCCAAGACTACACACAAACCCTGCCTCAGAGGGGGGGGGGCAAATAAAAAGTCACAACCGCCAAGTGGCATACTCCAGTAATCCCTCAGGAGGCTGAGGCAGGAAGACCATGAGCTAGCTTGTCCAAAAAGTAAATAAAAGGCAAAATAAACCTAAAGGAAATAAGCTCTAATCATCTTAAGTGAAGAAGCAAAGAAGGGTTACAGGACTTGCCTGTTGCTTTTGAGACCAGCTTCATGTACTCCCAATGGGTTAACCATAGATTTATTGCAAGTTCACAGCAACCATTAAGATAAGTTTAATTTGGGGTTGGAGAAAATTTTCAGCTATTAAGAGCATCTGCTGCTCACTATTTTACCTAGCTAGCCTAAAGTTCCATATATAGAACAGGTTGGCCTTGAACCACTGGAATTAAGTGTGCACAACCATGCCCAGCCTGTTTTTAATTAGCCTTTGTATCTGACTAAATTGCTTATGCCTGGAATAATGACAATGGGAGAGAAAGGGTTATAACGTTTTATAAAATAGTTGGCCAAGTATGGTGGCACATCTGTAACCCCAGCAGCAGTAAACCAGAGGCAGGAGACTCCTAAGCTGAGGCAAGGACAGAGCTACAGATAAGACCCTGTCTCAGACAAACTAAAGGCATACCCACCAAGCAGTACAGTGCTGCTTAAAAGTGAAACTGAATTAGTTGTAGATACACATTTCAAACTCTAGGGCAATTACTAAAAATAAAACGACAGCAGGGCTAAGAGAGATGTCTTAGCAGTTAACACTTGCTGCCCTTTTCTGAGGAACAGACTTTAGTTCACAACAGCCTTTAACGCCAATTCCTGGGGATCCAACACTCTCCTTCGGGCCTCTTTGAATACCTGCAAATGTATGGCATACACTCACACACACACATGCAAATACAAAATTTTGTTTTGGTTTTTGAAAACAGGGTTTCTCTGTGTAACCCTGGCTGTCCTGGAACTCACTATGTAGACCAGGCTGGCCTTGAATTCACAGAGATCCACCTGCTTCCCATGTGCTGGGATTAAAGGCGTACAACACCACTGCCCAGAACAAATCTTTTTTTTAAAAGGAACCTATAAAATGGAGTAGTTAATAGCTCAGTGAAAACTACACTAAGACATAAAGAGTGGAAGACAAAAATGAACAAAGACAAAAATATTAATCCATTTAATCTGGGTCATAAAACCCAACTAAGTACTACCTATAAGAAATCCTCTTTAAATATGAAAACACCTAGATTAAAAGTAAATGGAAGGTGCTGGAGATGTAACTCGGTGATAGAGCATTTATCTAATATGTAGACAGCATAAAAAATATGTTGATAGAAAAATACACAACTTTTAATTAGCATTAATCAAAAGAAAGCTTTGGAGACCTACTGTTGACTCGAGCAAGGAAGTTTTTCACTGGTGAAAAGGCAATTGTATAAGAGCAAAAAGTAGTCAATAAGGAGATACAGAAATACTTGAAAGTATATGCACCTAACAGCAAAGCCTGAACATGGGTATGTCCATCCAACAGTAGTGGCTCACAGGGAGCGTTACCCAAGCACCGCATCTTCAGCATCAACAGACCTTAGCATGCTTAGAATAGAAACCATGCAAACAATGATTTCTTGGCTCAAAATGAGATTAAACAAGAAACTGATGTCATAAAAGAAGTTGGAAAATCCTGAATTATTTGGAAATTAAAGAACACACTTCTTTTAACAAGTGGGTCAATACAGAAGTCTCAAGAACTGGGATATAGTTCAGTGGTAGAACACTTGCCTTTCAGGGTGAAGTTCTGGTACCAAGTGTCAAAAGAAAGGGTTTTGATTTAGTATTTTGAACTAAACACTAAAACACAATTTAAAATCTGTGGGCTCTAGCACCAGCTTCATAAACTATGGTCCACAGCACCTTACAGGTTGTATGACTCAATGTATGTGTGTGGGGGGGTGGGAATCAAGGGAAAATTAGCAACAGTAGAAACGTTTCTGAATATGCAACAACCAGAAAAAAAATCAAACATTGTGATAGTCTGAATGAGAATGGCCCCCATAGGCTTGTATAGTTGAATGCTTGGTCCCCAGTTGGTAGATTATTTGGCAAGGACTAGGAAGTGTGTCACTGGGGGCAGGCTCTGAGGTCTCAAAAGCCCACCATTCCTACTTACGAGCATCTCTGCTTTATCCTCATACACCAAAGAATAAGCTCTCAGCTACTGCTCCACCACCGTGCCTGTCACCTTGTTCTACATCATGATGGTCATGGACTCTGACCCTCTGGAACTGTGAGCCCCAAACTAAATGCTTTATTTTACAGGTTGTCTTGGTCATAGTGTCTTAGCACAGCAACAGAAAATTAATTAGACAAACATGTAATGAATCCAAAGTATTTATAGGTGCCTTCACCTATGAGGAACTCCATGACTTAAACACAGCCTTGGATTTGCACACACAGTTGAATACTTTGTGCTGTGTATGCAGTGCCACCAAATGCTGGCTGAAATACATTGGCTCAGATTTGATATTCATTAGGTTGTGAATTAGTATTTATATTGTCTGTATAAAATTTTCTTCTCTTGCAGAAGCATTAATAGTCATATAGTCATACATATATTTTTACCTTCATTTATCAGCATATAAATATCAAACCTGACTGTCTTTAGACTGGAATTTGTTAAGAGTTTAATTTTTAAACTTGCTATTTGAGTTCCTGACAAGTTTCATAAAGACTTGTTCAATGAATTTTGTCTTGGGATTCAGACAAAATATTACAATTTCTGCAATGGCCCTAACCATACTTCTGCCATTTGTACTACATATTTATTTGGAGTGGCACTCCCAGCACTGATGAATATAAAGTCAACTTTTGGAATTACAGAAGATGCTCTAAATTCTATAACATCAAGTACTCAAGATGTAATTCTTCATGTAAAACATAAATGAGGACATCCATCTCCCCAGTGTGCAAACTTGCTTTTGTTATTAGTAACTGGTAAAATTATATGCAAAGAACTTTTAAAATAAATTTCTCTGATTTATAATCAGTAAATTGCTGATTTGTATACCTATGTTATAGCCCCAGAGCCAAATAAAAATTTCTCAGGTGTAAAAACTTACAGGTATAAAAATTTTAAGAAACCTTAACCAAGAGCATAAGCAGTATTCAAAAGGAAATTTATAGCACTAAATGTATATATTAGGAATAACAATTTAAGGGAGGTAAGGTAAGCTTCCACTTTACGAGAGATGAAAAAGAATAGTAAATAGAAACCAAGTAGGACAAAAGAAGTAACTAACTGAAAAGCTTAGGAAGTGAGGTGAGAAGAAAACTGGCTCACCTGTTGCTTCAAAAGTCAACTTTATAGAATCCCATGGTGTCTTCTCTTTGGATATAAGTCTGAAATGAGCAGGATTTCTTGGAGAAACTTCTGGAGCCGGAAGATACCAATTTTTCCTAATGGAAAGGTAGCATTAATATTTAAGAGGCCTTCTTAACTGACAGGAGTTCAGAATGAATACACAAAGGGGTATGGAAAACACCTAATGAATGTGTAAATAAGGCCAGCTCCTCTGATGCCTGCGCTGTGTAATCAACCCTTCCGAACTTCAACACTAAGGAAGTTAAGGGCTGGAGAGATGGCTAAAAATTAAAAAGCCCAGGCTGCTCTTGCAGAGGACCCAGGTTCAGTTCCCAGCATCAACATGGCACCTTACAGCCACCTGCAACTCCAGAACCAGAGATTCTGGCCTCCAAAGGCACAAGGCATACACACTGTGCATAAATACAGGGGAAACATACATACACATAAAGTGCATCTTTTTAAAAGAACAGAAATTACCTATGCAATTCTACTACCCATCCTGTTTCTTCTGATGCAATCTTGAGAGGCCAACTCTAAGAGCATCTCAAGCTAGGATGAAAGATGAAACTGTAACCGTTGTTTGTATCATATTGGGAGGGTCACTCTTTCTAACTACTTCTCAGGTTTCTTGAAGAAAGACTTCTTAAAACTATTCTCCTGAGTCCATTATCTGACTAAAGAAATGAAAATTTTGTAGTCTTATTACACACAAGCATTTTTTTGTAAATGCATTTTTTTGGTTCTTTGTAAAGCATTACAAACAACACGACTGAGTTAAAGATAAGGTTCAATTAATAAGGGCCCTGAGACATTGATCGAATTTTGAAACTAATCCCCAACTTAAGCAAAAAGTAATGACCAACCTGACCAGAAAGTGCACTGGAAGATACCAAGGGAAGCCACAAAGTGGGGCATCCTCCTCACAGTGAGCTCGGATTGTATCATTGATCTCAGGAATGTGAGGTGTTATGTGAGACATCCCAGTATAGTCAAACCCATTGATCCATATTCCAGAGTCTCTTTTTACTTCGTTTCCTTCCAAGTTATGAAAAGTTCTACTCATGTGCTGAAAAGAACAAGACTAGTAAGGAAACTGTTTCAGCTACTTCACCCACATTCCTACCCCAGTTCAGAATTGATTAGAAAAGGGAAACAAAAAGGAAACTCAGTAATTACTAAGTTACTCTTAGTGAGCTTTTTTCTTTTAAAGTAGATGACGCACATGTAAATGAATGTTTTATTGTAAATCACAAATATAATGTATATTTAAGTTATATATAAAACTTGGCTGGGCACTGGTTGCACAAACCTTTTAATCCCAGAAGAGGCAGACCAGGTAAATCTCTGAGTTCAAGGCCAGCCTGGTCTATAGATCAAGTTCCAGGAAAACCAGAGCTGTTACACAGAGAAACCCTGTTTGGGGAGTGCTGGGAGGGATTACATATAAACTGATCAGGGACAGTGTGTGTGCTCGTGGTCTCATTTAATCAGAAGGCTGAAATGGAGGATCATTTGAGCCTAGGAGTTGAAGGAAGTCTAGGCAATTCTGCAAGAGTCTGTCTCAAAAGACAAAACAGTCTGGTGAGACGGCTTAGTAGTGGTTAGAGCATATACTGCTCTTCCAGAGGACCCTGGTTCAATTCCAAGAACCCATCCACATCAGGTGACTCAAAACAACCTGTTACTCCAGCTCCAAAGAATCGACACCTTCATTCAGATACACATACCCACACAGACACGTATACATACTTAATTAAAAATAAAATATCTCAAAAACCCAGATGACAAAAAATTGAAATTCTATTCAAATTTAAGTTAGAATTCCTTTCAGAAAAAGACTGAAAACAAATCATGGGAAGCACATGTCTATATCCACACATTTCCTCCTCCGACATGGGAAGCACGTGTGTATATCCACATATTTCCTCCTCGGACATGGGAAGCATGTGTGTATATCCACACATTTCCTCCTCGGACATGGGAAGCACGTGTGTATATCCACACATTTCCTCCTCAGTACATTACATGAAACTAATCCATATGCAGGGAAAGACAGGTACGGCAGCATACCACATGTCAGTCTTACTGTCCCAAAGGCTTACAATTCATTTAAAATAGCTACTCAGCAGAAGAAAACAACAGCCTGAAGTCAGGGAACAGCATAGGAAGGGCTTTCGTGACATGGGCTGGCAAACTGACACACATGTTGGAACTCGGGGCTACCAGCTTTGGGTAGAATATCACTACTTTTACTCTATAAAAGGTTATCAGTGATAGAAACTTGCATAGCTGGTACAGCCTAAAATAGCTATTATTTTGCCCTTCATGGGAAAAAGAACCCAAAACAAATCACAGTCCTTTTAAAAAATAAAAATGTAGGGACTGGAGAGATGGCTCAGAGGTTAAGAGCACTGACTGCTCTTCCAAATGTCCTGAGTTCAATTCCCA